>CAUYRT010020967.1:0-19182 GCA_963574885.1 Lepilemur ruficaudatus
CACCCATCCACCCATCCATCCATCCACCCATCCATCCTTCCATCCATCCATCCATCCATCCATCCACCTATCCACCCATCCACCCATCTATCCATCCATCCACCCATCTATCCATCCACCCATCTATTCATCCATCCACCCATCCACCCATCCACCCATCTATCCAACCATCCACCCATCCACCCATCTAACCATCCATCCACCCAACCACCCATCTAACCATCCAACCACCCATCTATCCATCCACCCATCTATGCATCCAACCACCCAACAACCAATCCAGCCAGCGGTCCAGCCATCCCCCCCGCCCCCCCGCCAGCCATCCACCCCTCCTCCCATCTATACCTCCATCCACCCATATATACATCCACCCATCTATGCTTTCATGAACCTATCTATCCATCCACCCATCTATCCATCCACCCATCTATCCACCCATCCACCCATCCATCCTTCCATCCATCCATCCATCCACCCATCTATCCATCCACCCATCTATCCATCCATCCACCCATTCACCCATCTATCCATCCACCCATCTATCCATCCATCCACCCATCTACATACCCATCGACCCAACCATCCACCCATCCACCCATCTATCCATCCACCCATCCACCCATCTATCCATCCATGCATCCTCCCATCTATCCATCCACCCATCCACCCATCCATCCATCCACCCATCCACCCATCTACATACTCATCCACCCATCCATCCATTCATTCAACAAATATTTATCAAGTGCCTCTTTGTTATCTACCTCCCCTGAGATGACCTCTGAAACCCTACAGTTGATGAACCACCCCAGGATAGTCCCTGTCCACCTGTCAGGCAGACCGAAACCAAACAATCAATGTCACATTTAAATGGTTAGTGGGGATTGCGATGCGGTGACTGTGGCATTGAATGACAGAGGTGCAATCTTAACTGTGAATGGAAGAAGGGCAGGGAGGGCTCCCAGGAGGAAGTGATGTCTAAGCTGCGTCCTGTAGATTGTGTAGGAGTCAGCAAGGGGCAGAGAGGAAAGTGCTCTAGGCAGAGGGCACAGCAATGTTCAAAGGCCCTGAGAGCGGAGAGGTTCATTCAGCCCGTGCAGGGACAGTGGGCACACCAGCACAGCTGGAGGGGGGCAGAGGTAGAGAGGGGAATCATTCTTCCTGGAGTCTGAGATTAACAGTCATCTTTTTCTTCCTGTCTTCGTAAGGAGTATGCATTTCATTAATAACGAGGAAAAAGGTTTAAAGGGGGTTAAAATAAAAATAGTGAAGCTTCCTGAGGAAGACATAGAACATCCAGGACAAGGTTGTCTGTTGTTACAGAGATGAGATGGGGGCCAGGAGCAGAGCTGGGGCTGGCGGGGGAGGCAGAGGTTCGCCCCTAGTGACCCCCATTCCTGCCAGCCTCCCCTCCGCGCCGGGCCTTCCTTGGGGGGCTTTGAGCAGGGAAAACAGGGAGGCAGGCTGCTGCTGGAGGAGCCTGGCGTGTGGAATAGATATTAATGTTGCAGAAGGGGGAGCTGGGAGGAAGGTAGACTATTAAAATTCTGTAGTCCTGAAAAA
The DNA here is from genome assembly GCA_963574885.1 of Lepilemur ruficaudatus. Lineage (NCBI taxonomy): Eukaryota > Metazoa > Chordata > Mammalia > Primates > Lepilemuridae > Lepilemur > Lepilemur ruficaudatus. The sequence goes on from CAUYRT010020967.1 coordinate 1,564, forward strand.
TACATAAGTCTAAAATAAGACTAATGAGACATTTACTGGTGTGGCTGCCTTGCATTAATGACCCTGCCGAGGATAAGATCGCAGAAGGCTTTCAGTGTAATTACCAGGCTAATGATTAGCTGTGACATCACTGGAGACCAAGACGCAGGCCTTGTTTTGGATTGCTTTCAAAGTTGGGACGCCACTGACCGCCTGGCCACCAGGGAAATCTCGGGGTGCCTGCACCCTGCGCCCCGGACCCTTCCTCCTGCTTCCAGCCAGCACACACCAGGTGGCCCTCCTCACCCTCCAGCCTGCATTCCTGGACATTTTAAGAAAGCCTCTGGGACCATGAACTTCAAGCAGCAATTTGTCAGCACCTGTGGGGGCTGGGAGCAGAATGCCTGGAAGAAAGTGGGAGTTAGGAGGATGTCCAGAAGGAATCGTAAATGAACAAGTGATGCATTAACCGACGCATGCTTTCAAAACCCTGCTGCCCCGGGAGACCCAGAAAAGACACAGTAGACAGCGTGTAGTACTCCGTCTCAGAGAACTCTTGGCTCTGAGCCCACCCAGCCCACCCATTGGAACAGACGGGGAGCACCAAAGCTCAGAGGGGGGAACTGACTTCCGGAACATACTCCACAAGCCTTGTACTCTTCATGTGAGTTATAGGAAAACAAAAGTAGAGAGGGATAATCCCATCCTGCCTCCCACCTCCTGGAATCCACAGTGCCCTGCATTGGTGATGGCATCCCCTCCTCATCAAAGCTCCGAGGACGTTCTCTGCTTCAGACTCACGCCTTCCAATACGGCGTGGGCAAAGGCAGGGAGATGGGGAGATTCACTGAGTCTAGCCGCAGTGGGGCTGAGAGAATCGGGCCTTTATTTGGTAGATTCTGGGGAGCCGGGGAAGGGGTAAAGTCTAGGGACATGGCCCTTGGTTTTCAGACCAGCTGAAAGCACTAAGGACACACAGATCTTCATATGGGGTGGCACATCTCTTTACATTCTCTTTACAGAGAATCTAGCAAGGTTCATGCTGCAGGAAGCATCAGGCCAGCAAGGGGTGGAACGACGGAGCAGGAATACTGGAGGAAGCATAAGGCAGCCCAGGGCAGTGTAAGACAGAGCTTGGGGTAAGTGGTTCAGAACCAAGACTCTAAAAAGCCGGGTAATTTTGGAGCTCTTCTCTTGCATGAGTTTGGCGCATGGCCATGCAATGGTGGCTGAAAAGCCACTGAGACCCAGAAAATAAGATTCCAATGAAACAGTTCCTGGAGTGCAGGGGCCTGGAGCAGTGCGAGATGGAGCTGGGGGGCAAGGAAGATGAGGATGATGGGGAGCTGAGAGCAGAGAAATTCATTCAGAGAAAGCCCTGCAGTAACACTGGGGTGCCTGCAGATAGCAGGGTGCATAATGATGCATAATAAACACGTTTTCTTTCTGAGTCCCCAGAAGGTCATACTCTAGAAGCCACACCTCCTGCACCGTTAGCGCACATCCCTTGCACATCTGCAAGAGCACAGAGTTTTGGGAAGTGGAGTCATCCAGAAGGACAGAGAGAGGAAACAGGGTTGGACAGAGCCTCTCTCTCGCCAATTTACAGAGGAAGAAACTGCAGTCCAGGCTGGACCTTGACTTGCCCAAGGTCACACACACCCAGGTGTTCTCCCTCCAGCCCACGGCTCCTCCCTTCCACAATTCAGTCCCTTCCTTCCTGCATTTCACTTTCGGCAGTTCCAAGTTGGCAGGCTTAACAGGTGACTCAGCTCGGAAACTGAATCACAGAAGGAGAAAGTGTCTTCAGCAGTCGTCATAGGAACACAGTCAACTGATCTGTTTTGAAGGGACAGAACCTAATGCGATCAATAGGAGGCGAGCAAAAGAAAAGTGGTTTTCCTTGAGACTTGACTGAGTCAGGACTTAGCAGAGCTATGAGGTCACAGGGGGGTTCCAGGCAGAGAATAAACCCCACCCCAAAACACACCCACACGCACCCCAGGCTTACAGATATGGGGGTAACCCCCATTGCTCTGGAACCCAGGTCAGATCCAGAGTGGAGGCTTGCCTTTCTTGGATAATACCGACCGTCTTTGGTGGCACCGTCTGCCTCCACCAACCGCTGTCAGGTGCCTCTCAGGTTCCTTCAGCCTCCAAGACAACCTCAAAGTGTCAAAGCTGGAGGCAGGAACCATCAAATCGTGATTCTGTACCTTACCTGCCAGGTGGCTTTGAAAGATTGAGTTAAGCCTTTGAAGCGGCTTCAGTCTGGACTCCTAACCACCTGGTTCTCAATTGCCTCATCCTTAAAATGACCACAGCAGCCGTCTTAGGTGCCCAGAGGCAGGGGCTGCACCTAAGAAATGAAACTGGAGGTCTCTTCCTGGGTCTGGGATTGTGGTTTTTTGGGGTTTTTTCCTCAATTGAACTCACCTTTGAGTCTCTGATCCCAAGATAAGTGAGCATATTGTCCTTCAGGCAATAAGATCATTGGAAAAGCATGCATATACTTCGATTTCCAATTGTCTGAGCTCCACCACTTACAAGCTGCAGGATTTTGGATAAATTTCTGAGTCTGTCAGCTGCATGGATTAGGTACAATAAGGTATTGTCTTGCCTCGTGTTCCCTGGAAGGAGAACCCAAGTCTGGGACTGCGGCCAGAGTGCGGATATGAGAAGGGGATGTGTATACCGCACATCTTGTTTAGATGTCAAGGGATGCGCCCAGGGTACAAAATTTAAGGAAGCCCTCACTCTAAGGCACATACTCAAGTGCGAGGTCAGCCCCCAAGAGTAGGAGCCTCCTTAAATTTTGTGCCCTGAGTGTCTCTCTTGCCTCACCCTAGACCCATCCCTGAGGCTCTGATGAGGACTCTTGTGCCAGAGATTTATTGTGGGAGAGCTCTCGGGAGAGAAATCTGTAAGGAACAGGGGAGGGAGGTCCTGGACAGGGAAGGGAGGGAAGCCAAGGAAAGATGTGGTTTCAACCGAGGTCTCACCTCCGCCTGGTCCCTGGCAGCCGTGGATCATGAATGGCACCGAAACGTTGCCCTCCACGAAGGCGAGGGCGCTCCTGTATTAATTATTAGTCAGCGGCCACAGCCCGTCCCTGGGTGTGGGTAACTCCCCAGGCATTTCTGAGCCAGGTAGCTCTAGGGCAAGTCTCCAGAAGGGGGGTCGAGGGGAAGTGTGAGCAGCCCACACTCCTGGTAGCTCAGGGCTGGGTGCACCAGGGAAAGTGGATTTGGATAGGGACCAACAATGACTACTAAGAGTACCTGCTCCCTGGGGTGGCTGGAGGGTTAAAGAAGGGAATGTGTATACAGCTCATCTCGCTTAGATGGTGCGTAGTAGGTTCTCGGGTAAGGGTAACTAATAGCACTCTAGACAAAACAGCGTACTTCATGGGAGCAGACCAATCTACTCAGGGCCTGGCTTAGTGCTGGGATCATGGTAGGTTCTCATTTATTTGCCAGATGAATGAATTTTTGTTACTGGTTTCTATTATAACCGCGGTTTGGGCTGAATCCGATCCTGCAAATATATGGGATGGACAGATTAGATTACTCCCTCCAAATTGAGGAGAGAAGATGTTTTCAGGAGAGAGGAACTTACATTTTATTTTGGGTTTTGTTATTTTCCTTTTGAATTTCCAGTGCACGGTTGCTCACGGCAGCTCCTCAGCCTGCGAAGCCCCAGGATGGGGGGCCCATTTTGTCACCTGAACTGCTGTGCCAACTTAAAGCATCTGGCTCCCCGGGACCCTTGGATGATCAGAGCTGCCCTTCAGCCATCCCCAAGGCAGACTCCCAGAGCAGGTCATCGCGACCCCGGGCTCTTTCTCCAGGACACCACTGTCTGTGGTTCCCAAATTCTATCCTCAGCCTCACGACCTTTGTCAAATTCCCACTGAAGCTGCATGCAGGGGTGGGGCTCTCCTTTCATATTGAGACCAGAATTTTGGGTCAGGGAATCTGTACTCAACCATTTACCACCTCTGACATGCTACAGGCCTGGCATGACACTCTATGGCTGTGTGATTTCAGGCAGTTCACTTGACCTCTCTGTGCTGCAGTTTCCTCATCCAAATAACAAGGAATGGCCATATCTACCTCCCGAGGGTGTGGTGAGGATTTAATGAGATAGCTTGGACAAGGAGAACCTGACCAGGAACTTCCCTGCTCTAGAACCTTCAGTAGCTTGAGGGCTGCATCTCTCCATGATGAAGTCCATTCATTCGCAAAGCCCACATGGCCACATCCACTGCGGCTTCTGCCTCGATCTCAGGTCTTTCCGAGCCCTCACTCTGCACCAGCCACCCTTGCCTCTTTTCTGTTGTTCGTAAGTTCCAAACACCCTCCTGCCTCAGGGCCGTCGTGCTCTTTTCATGCCGCTTTCCTGTCTCCAACCCCCTGCCACACACGTGCACACTCCACCAAGTTAACCCCGACACGTCTTTCAGCTCCCCTTTCAAATGTCACCTCTTCCAGGCAGACCTCCCAGATCTCCACCTAAGCCTCTACAGACCCTCACTGCTCCCTGTTCTTTTCCTTCATGAGCTCTTTCTAGTTGCCTGTATCCAACTGGCACAGTAGCCCGCTTAGGTCTGTGTGCTCCATGAGGACAGCGCTGTGTCTGGGTGTTCCCTCCTGGACCCCCAGTGCCTGGCACCGAGTAGGTGCTCAACAAACGTGTGATGAATGAATGATTGATGTTCCTGCAGCTCACCTGAAGCAGGTGCCCTCGGCATCTGATTCCTGAGCCTTGCTGGGCGGGTTCCGGTCACTGTAATTGCAACCAGATGCCGCCCCCACCCCCCGCCATCCCCACTCCCCCCACCTTCAGCTGTCTGCCTGCCTGGATGCTATATATTTTCAAGGCATTACCCTGTGTGATGTGCATTCACGCCACCCCCGGCAGCTTAATCTTCCCCTCCCCGGCGTCCATTGGCATAATCAACCGGGGGCCTGCCCAGAACCTGCCAAGCCTGTATTAATGTTGGCTCAGGGAGAGATTTATTCCTTCCCGGCATAGCCCAGGCTGTCCCTGGCTCAGCCAGGACTCCCCCACCCTAAGGCCCCCACTACACGTGCGTGCGTGTGCGCACACACACACACACACGCATGCACACACATGAGCTTTGTGTTGAGCTAGCTCCAATGAGCTGTTGGGAGGGGCCGTTCCTTGGCCTTTTCCAGACACAGGCACTCGACTCTCAAGATTTTCAGAACCTCTGCCTTATCTTTGGGCCTGGAACCCCACTTCCTGCTCTGCGAGCGCCACCTGCATGCTGGGAATGTGGTCTCACTTGGAAGCGTAAGTGCCAGCCCTGGGGTCAGACCGCTGTGCGATTTGAGTGGGTAATTTGCCTCTCTGATCGTCAGTTTGCTCCTTCATAAAATGGGGATATTAGTGGGATGATGTCGTGAGGCTGCACTCCCATTAAAGGCAGCATTGGGAAGGAGGAACAGGACAGACCCTCACCCATGGATGGCAAAGGTAGCAGGTAGAATGTCTACGGCCACCTCAGTCCAAGATGCAATTAACCTGCAGCCTCTGACCCCACCAGCTCCTCCGCACACACCCCACAGCAAGAGAGAGAGCAGCGTCCATCCCAGAGCCACGCTGTGGCCCTGCATCCTTGCCACCTGTCACTGACCCCAGGACACACCCCTCTGCACATGCTGCTTCCGCAGCCTGGGTTTCCCTTCCATCGATTTTCTGCCTAGAAAACTTCAATCCATCCTTCAAAGTCCAGATCTGAAACCACCACTAATCGGAAGGCTTCCCTGCTCCCTCCTCTGCCCCCTCAGCCCCAAGCAGAGACCACTTCCTGTGTCACCGTGGAATCTCATAAAAAGCGCTACGTGGACACTTTCCACACTACGCCGGGGTGACCTGACCTGGCCCTCCCCCCCAGTGGTGGGGCCGTGAGGATGGGAGCCGTGTTCATCTCCGATTCCCTGATGCTTACCCCAGTGTCCAGCACGTGCTGGAAAGTTAATCCATGTTTGAATGAATTACTCTCTGTGTCCTGAAAGCTTAATTCCAAAACTGGGCCTACTGATTACCTAACGAATGTTTGTGGAACTAACCAATTAATTACCACCCACCTATCTCCCATCTCTGCAGCCCCAGAGCCTAGCATTCATTCAAGTTTGAATGAATGAACTGCACTTGATGTTCTGGGCACCCAGAATGCTGCCCAGACCACCGTGAGTGCCAGGGAAAGGTTTGCGTGGATGTTCACGCCCCAGCACCTGGCAGGGTGTCCAGCTACGTGCTGTAACTGACAAACCCCACGTCTTCAGTTCAGGACATGCAGGTTTATCTCGCTTCCCCGACGGTGCTGTCCAGGCTCAGGGCGGCAGAGGGTGGGATGGGGGAGGGGCTCCCACTGCCTGTTCGTTCAAAAACCCAGGTTCCCAGTGGCTCTGCCAGTTTCAACAAGTGGCTTTCCAGGGTCACCTTGGGTGTTGAAACCTAGCTGGCAGGCTGGGGAAAGGGCCTGGAAGATCATATGCAGGAAGATTTTATGGGTCGGGCCGGGGACATGCCCACATCACTGCTGCTGACATTCCACTACCTAGAATTCAGTCATGTGGCCACCCCTAACTGCAGGAGAGGCTGGGAAATGTAGCTTAGCTGTGCACTCAGGAAAAAGAGGAAATGGGTTTGGTGGACAGTTGGTAGTCCTTCAAACTTGGCAGTCATCAATAAGCATTTGAATGAATGATGACTTCTTCTCTATCTAGATTCTATCACAATGTTTGCACATAGCATATGCTCAGTAAATAGTCGAAATAATTTATCTCTGTATCTGCAAAAGCCTTATATAGTATCTGGCATGGAGGTGGTAGCTCAGTGAATGGATGGATGGATGGATGGATGGAAAGAAGGAAGAATATCTATAATCCCAGATTCTACTATAATTTTTGGCACATACTAAATGCTTGGGAAATTGTTACCTTCATAAACCAGAGCAATGGGTTACCCCTGCAGACTTGTGCCTTCCCGGATGACTCTGAAGACCCAGATCACCGGGTGCCCTGGGATCTGCCCCTGGTCCTGATCCCTCGGTGCCCCGGTGCTCATTATACCCTGCGTGGGGATCTGGTCACCTTCCAGCTGCCAAGCAGGCATGGGGTTACCTCCAGGTTTCCCAGGTGTGGTGGCTACGGTTCCCTCCAAGTGGGAGCCGTGGCAGGCAGGGGTGGGGAGCCGGAGCCGGGTTTTCGATTCAAGGTCCGCTCCCTGCTTGAGTGATCAACATCATTTCCATACTATAATTACATTGCCCAATCCTCTCCTGATTTTACTGCTATCTTGTAAGCCGTCCCGGTTGTGAGTAATTTAAAGCTATATGAGATGTCAGACTCCGTGAAACAATCACCCCTCAAAGAAATATGGCCCTAGATCATAATTGATAAGTCCCATTAGGCAATGGGGCCTCTTATTTCCTATTTGGTCTCTTCTGAGATGGCCTTGTTGATTCGCCTAATGCAGACTGTGTCCCCGGCATTGCCGAGGGAGAGAGATTCTTCCAGCTTCGGGGCACAAGGGCTAGGGGACCCAAGCCGGGGAGTGGAGACAAGATGGGGTCAAGGAAGGGTGGGGGCTCCTGGCTAGACCAGATACACGCCGGCTGTTTCTCCTTCATGGTCTGACTGATTTTTCTGCAGAGAACTCCTATGAGGAGAGTTTGTTACTCCTGAGGTTCAAATCAGGGGCTGCAGGATCTATTCTTGGGAAGCTTGGTCAGGATAAAAAGGAAAATGGGAAGCACTAGGCTGAGTCCATCTCCCCAGGGGGTGTCTGGAACTCTGCATATGGTCTAGGAGCTGCACACATCTTTGCCAAGTCACCCCAGCCCCTCCAATCCTGGGATCCCCTTCCCCTCATCCCCCAGGCCTGGAACCTCAGCTGAGCTAGGGTGTGTTGAAATGATTGTGGCCATCTTGTGCTCTTGTAAAACTTAGGACGGTTTTGCTCAAACATCTCCTCCCTCATCCCATCCCTTCATCTGCCTTTCCTAGGTCCAGGGCTCAGAGACAAAAGGACTCTCTGGTCAGACAGGGAAGCAAGCTGGAGCAAAGAGGAAAGAGCACTGAACTGGGAGTCAGGAAATGGGATTCCAGGCACTATCCTGCAGCCAACTTGCTGAGTTGCTCTGAGCAAGCCTCTTCTCCTCTCTGGGCCTCAATCTTCCCCTTTTAAAATGAAGGGCTAGTCTAGAACATTTTTAATTAGTTGTCAGTATTTAAAATTAAGAGATCCCCCATAAGAAAAAGTTTACAGATCCGCCCATAGAGTCTAACTGGGAGCTCAGGTCTCACATTGCCACATGGCTTCAGAGAGCTGGAACTGCGTGGTGACTGCCCTCTAGTTAACCACAATCCCCACCACTCCCTGTCGTCTTGCAACTTGCTTCTCTTGCTTGTATTATCAACTGGCTCTTGAAAGCTTATGTGTTTGTGATTTCCTGATACTTATTCCCTACTCCAGCTTCACCAATCTGCAATAAACACTCTCTCACATGGGCGCCAATGACTTACACCATCACCTGTGACTACTTCGCGTCAACACTAATATCCTGCGTGGTGTCAATTCAGCACCATGGACAGATCATCAACGGGGTACACTGGAGGCAAGGGAGTTCTCCCAAGGCCCACGACATCCCGCCTTGTGGGCAGCCACCCACATGCCCATGACCAAGAATATGCTAATCCTTGGTACCCTGGAAATTCATCTTGTCATTACCACCCAAACCCTGAATCTCCGCTGCTTCTGCTCTCTGCCTGATTGATTGTTGGTAGCTCTGTCGTTCCTCGTGATCAGGTTGGGAGGGTGGGGGGACCAGGGTGGGTTGGGTGATTCTTATCCCGCAAGACATGTCAAAACTGCCTGTCTATCTTTTGGGTGCAACTGCTGTTTCCCAAACTCCGCCGTCCATGTTGCTGTAAAGAATGACGGGTCTGATATCGTATATTACTGTTGCGCGCTTTCATGTTTGGTATCTGTTTTTCCTTCCAAAATTTGCTGAGTGATTGAGAGGCCGCCGTTGCTTTTTTGAGATGCATCATAAGGCCTCCTGCACGAACAACTTGGCCAGGCAACATGGGTAGGAGATAAGGGAAAATTGTCAAGTACCTCCAAGCTGTTTCTTGCTGGCGTCTCTTTGTAAGTTCCCTCCAGGGCGTCTCTCTGGGAGTCCACGGCTGTCAGGAAGAGATCAGCTGCTGAAGCCAGTTTCAACTCCTGATAATTACTTAACACAGCACTCAAAACCCACACAGTTTGGAGCCCACTGAGTGCCCACTCTGTGCCAGGCACTGTGCTGGGGACAGGGACACAGGAGCAGAGAAGCAACATCTCTGCTCCCATGGAGCGCCTGTTCCAGTGACTCAGAGAGACAATTAAAAGAAAGCAATAGAATAGCTAGCAGCGGCAAGCATCAGGAAGCAAAATTAATCTGCGTAAGGAGAGGCTATTTTAGATTAGAGCCAAGAGATGGCATCAAGTAGAGACCTAGATGAAGTGGCTGTTCAGGCCACAGGAAAGAGGTCTCTGGGCGGAGGGAGCAGCAGGTGCCAAGGTCTGGCAGCTAGAATGTGATTGGCATGTCTGAGGACTAGGAAGATGGCCTCTGTGGCTGGAGCAGAATGACAGAGGGAGAGAACAGAAGACACTGAGGTCAGAGAGCTGGTTCTCGTGGCTCACGGCTCGCACCACCCCTTGGCCCTGCTCTCCGGCTGGGGCTCTGTATCTGCAGGGGTCTTCAAGGAAACAGGACCGACAGGTACATTGATCAAGATATAGCTGCACCGGGGAGGAGGGGTGTGCAGGAGTAGAAATAGAGACAGAGAGATATATTAGGAGACTTATTTCAAGGTATTGGCTCATGCAATTATGGAGCTGGCAAGTCTGAAATCTGCAGGGCCAGGTGGCTAGAAGCTCCCAGGCAGGAGCTGATGCTACAGTCTTTTCTGTTTATCTATTTTTGTAAAGATGGGGTCTCACTATGTTGCCCAGGCTGGCCTTGAACTCCTGGCCTCAAGCCATCCTCCTGCCTTGGCGTCCCAAAGTGCTGGGATTACAGGTGTCTGTGTCCTGAACTGAGGATGTAGTAAAGAGATGTTATTGTCATTATTTAGTCAGTCACCTTAAATATTTTCAGAGGGGTTGTAGAATACATTAGAAATGAAAATACATAATTTCCATGTCTGTATCTGGGACGTAAGATGCTTAGATTTCAGATTCTGGATCTCGACATTGATGGAAATACCTGGTAACTTAGGAAGCAAGGAAATGTGGGTGATGAATGTCTTTAGTTCTGGGTCAGGTCTGACAATATAGACCCCTTGAACAGACCACTTCTGGCATCATTGTTAACAAGATAAATGCAAAATTCTCTGCCTCCCTCGTTCCTAGGGTGAGGGACTCGTTAATCCTTTAGGTTTATGAAGTATTTGCCACAAACCATTTCATATCCATGCTTTCATCTGAGCCCTACAACCCTCTTTATTGATAAGGCAACTTAGGCCCAGAGAGGACAGGGATCTTCCCCAAGGACACACAGTAGTGGACTGAGGTAGAGCCAGGCCTATAATCAAGGTCTCCTGCCAATGCCCCCAGTTCTTCCCAGGCCTCCACCCTGAATTCCACCTCAGGGAACCGGGGCTCTTCCCAGACACAGAACAGTCAGGCTTGCCCCGTCTCCACTGAGGTTCTCAGAGGACTGACAGATGAAGGATTGGTCTGTGACCCCCCGAATCATCTGCTTGTTCTCTGAGCTTTTACACAAGAGAAGAAAGATCCAGACAGAGCCGGGGCCAGAGAGGGCTGTGCTGTTATCCTTAGGATATGCCATCCATGAACGGAGCCCCACGCCCATCTGCAGGCTACCCCCTCTGGGGAGACGGCATGCCAAGCCCTGTCCCTGAGGCTGCCCCAAGTCTGTCCGGGCTGAGCCCTCCCCTGCTCCACTCACCCATCACCAATATCCAGGCATTGGCATATCTAACCCCAGCTCTGGTCTTGGCAGCCAGACTTCAAAACTGCAGCTCTCTGTGGGCTACAGGAAGGAACTCCACAGCACGGCGTTAGAAAGTCCCCATGATCAGCCCCTGCGACTCCTCCAGCCCCCCCCCCCGCACCCTTCCCCAAACTCTTACACATCCCTGAGTCTCAGGTCACACCTGTCTCTTCCAAAGCCCTGGCCCTCTCACCTCCTCACGTCTGCTCAAACCCCTCCCTCCACCAGAAAAGGCTGCTTTTTGCATTTAAATATCCTTGAGAAAATTCTATCCTGCTGTAAGGAAAAAAGAAACATAAACTATACTATATTAAAAGTGAGAACACCTATCCATCAAGTGTCACCATTAAGAGAATGAGCAAGCAACCCACAGAGCGAAGATGTTTGCAACAGCATCTTCCACCAAGGACTCACATCCAGAATATGTAAAGAACATCTACTGATCAATAAGGAAAAGGGAGAGAACCCAATAGAAAAAAAAAAATAGGCAAAAGACGTGAACAGGCACTTCTCCAAAAGCGAATGAGCGAATGGCCGGTAAACATGGAAATGTGCTCGACCACAAGTCACCAAGGCAGCGCAAACTAAAACCACCGTGTAACGCCATCTCATCCCCACAAAAATGACATTTCCGAAAATGACAGAAAATACCAAATGTTAGCGAGGACACGTTGCTCCAACACTCGTGTGCATCTCGTGGGAGTGTTAATTGGTGGAACCATTTTGGAAAACTGCTTGGCAGCGTCTTACTGAAGCTCAGCATATGCACAGCCCGGGACCCAGAACGTTTACGCCCAGGTCAAACCTAACAGAAACACGCACATATGTTCACCCAGAGACAGGCACCAGAGTGTCACAGTAGCACCACCACGGTGGCCAAAAATGGAACAACTCAAGTCTCCAGCGACAGCGGACTGGGCAGACAAGTCGAGGGGAGTCACACCGTCGGGATTCCGCCTCGTGATGGGAATGCATGCTGTGCGATCACACGTATGCGCTTAAAGAACGCCCATCTTCCTTTGAAGTCCAGGTCAAGCTCTTCCCTGGCCAGGCGAGCTCCCATTCCTGTTTTGTTTCACCTTTGCGGTATCTTCCCGGGGCCCCAGGGTGTGGCCAGTGTGGGAGTCTCCCCTGCCACCTTGTAAGGCCCTGGGGGCACCCTTTAGTCCATGCTGTCACATAGTGGGTGCTCAGACAAGTACGTGTTGAGTTAAGCTTAGCAGAATGGGAAAGAGAGCGTTGAGCGCAGAGACCTAAGTTTCAGTCCTGCTTCTGGGCCTTGGTACCTGCCGTCCCCATTGCCTGAAGCATCTCCCTTGACGTCCACACGGTGCGTCCCTTCATCCAGACCTCACTTCATCCAGGTCTCCACCCAAGTCACTCTATTAAGGAGTCCTTCCCTTGGCAAAATAGCACTAGCCCTTCATGCTCCAAACCCTTCTCTTGTTTGTTTGTCTTTCTTATTGTTCTTCTTCTTCATCTTCTTTTCAGAACTTGATACCATCTGATGTATTATGTATTTATATATTTATTTCCCATCCCTCCTCCCGACTACCAGAAATCAAACCCCAGGAAAACAGAAACTTGATCCATGTTCTTTCTTGCTATAATCCCAAATGCTTAGAACGGCATCTGGCACTTAGTAGATGCTCAATAATCATGTGTTGAGTGAATGTGTGAATTAACGAATGAGCAACTCTGGCCATTTTCTTGCTGTGTGACTTTTGGCTAGACAGGAGCATCTCTGAACCTAACTTTTCCTCACCTGCCGAGTGGGGCTGGTGGTAGCACCCACTTTTTCTTTTGAGAGCTGAACACGATCACCCATGAAGAGTGCTTCCCTCGGCCTGAGGCACGGTGTTCACAGCCGGGAAACGGCAGCTGCTCCCATCGCCAGCTTCTCTGAGATGCACGTCTGGCAAGCTTCAACATCTCTGAAATTGGGTGCCTCTTACAGCCGATGTGCCATCGTTCAGGCCTCTGTGTGACCTCGGAGGAGCTTATTATCCCTTCTCAGCCTCAGTGTCTTTAGCGCTAGCATAGGCACATGGGATGGGTGATAGCCAAAGCCTTTTCTAGCCTGGGCAAATTTCGTCGCTGGTACCAAATGACCAGGGACTGGATGGAGCAGGGTCTATTCCATTCATACAGTGTGGCACTTCCCCAAACCCTCCCCTGAAGGCCAACCGCCTCCCAGTCCCATGGGAACCCATGAATACATCAAACACCATCCCACAAAACTGAGACTAGGGTCATTTCCCAAACTGCTCCCCTGTTGCCTGTGGTGTAGTCACCATCGCTGGCCTGGGCTTCATTCCTGGTTCTTCTCTCTCATCCTCATCTAGCTGGACACCAGGTTTGCCCACTGGGTTCTCCAGCATCTCTGGACTCCATTCACTTCTCTCTGCCTGACCGCGTCTGCCCCGGGTCATGTCACCCCACCTTCCATCTTCCCCAGCTCAACTAACTCTCAGTTAGTCTCTATGTTAGACGGGGAACAAGCTGAGCTGCCTCCATAACAGAGAACCCAATGTCAGCAACTAAAACAAAAGATTGTTTTTCTCTCATTTATCGTGTTTGATACTAATGGGCTGCCGAAGTAGGTAGGTGTCTATGCTCTGCGAAGCCATTCAGAGACCCAGGTCCCTTCTATCTTGTTGCTCTGCATCCCCTAAATCAGGGTTGGTAAACTTTCTGTAAAGTGTCAAACAGGAAATATTTTAGACTTTGAAAGCCATGCGAATTTTCGTCACTATAACTTAACTCTGTCAGTGTAGTGAAAAAGCAGCCACAGATAATAGGTAATGAATGAGCATGGCTGTATTACGATTAAACTTTATGTACAAAAACAGATGGCTAGGCAGTATCAGGTCACAGGTAGAGTTGGCCAATCTCTGCTCTAGAGAGTAATCCTCATCTCCATGGTTGATGCTGTTCCTCACCACTGTGACTACGTTCGAAACAGGTTAAAAAATAATAAAAAAAAAAAAAAGAGCAAAATGGGTCAAACAGCTTTTGTTTCTTTTTTTTTTTTATTTTTCGGAGACAGAGTCTCACTCTTTCACCCGGGTGGAGTGCAGTGGACTCATCCTAGATCACGGCAACCTCAGACTCCTGGGCGCAAGCAAGCCATCCATCCACCTCAGCCTCTGAGAGTGCTAGGATGACAGGCGTGAGCCAGCAACGCCTTCCTTTTAAAGGGGTAGTGTGAAAGTTACACCGATCACACTCGCATTCTGTGGGCTAGACCCTCGTCACGGGGCCACACCTAATTGCAAGGGAGGCTGGGAAATGTAGTCTTTAACTGGGCAATCCTGTGCCCTGCTAAGCCTCAGGGCATTCTACTACCAAGAGGAAGAAGAGATTGAATACGGGGGACTGTTCATAGTCTTGACCATAGGCTCCAAGCCTACAGATCCGGCCAGCTCTTCTCTTGCTCCTCCAAGCTGTTGTCCACTCACTGTCCATCTAGAAGGATCTTTCTAGAGTGAAAACCTGATCATGTTACTTCTGTGCTCAAGATTCTTCAATGGCTCCCCATGACTTCTGAAATTATAAAGTCAGTCAACAAACACTTGTTGGGTACTTTTGTAACATGCTAGGGAATGGGGCTTCACTAGTGAAAGAATAAAAAAAAATTGAAAACAAAAAAAAACATTCCCTGCCTTCAAGAAACTTTCAATCTAGTGGGAGCTAAGTACAAACTCTCCTATCCAGCCCACAAGGTCCTCAGTGACCTGAGCCCTGCCTCATCTCACCCAAACCGTATCTCCACCCAGCCCAATCATCACTCTTCACAAAGACACACCGAATCCCACCATGCCTGTGAGCCTTTCCATGTATTGCTCACTCCTCCACGGAATGCCATTCCTCACCCTGTGCCCCGTTAGTATCTGTGCCTTCTTTAAGAACCAACCCAAGCATCACTTTCTCTGAAAAGCTTCTCTGTTCATGCCCTGGGTGGATCAGAAGTCCCTTCTGGGCTTCCACAGCCCTCTCTGAGCGTCAACTGGGTCATGGGTCACTCTGGGCTGCTAATTGCATTTTCATCAAATACCCCGCAGGTCCCTCATCAGTACAGGACTCCGGCTTATCCACTCCATGCCCCTAGGGCTTTGCAGCATGGCTCATATACAGTAGGGGCTTAAATAAAATTTGGGAAGGGAGGGAGGGAGAGAGAGAGGGAGGGACAGAATAGCCTCTGGGCCCCAAAGCCTCTTCCTTCCCATCCTGCCATCGTCCCTGAATTTTGACCATTAGGAAGAAGAACTTAATAAAGTTGCTACCAACATCCTTAAGCCTGAGAATGACAAGTTACCAGCAAGGTTTACTTTTTTCCCATTGTCCACCCCCGCCTCTGCTTCATGTTTCCTCTTCCAGTGCTTTATTTATCTCTGTCTGTTTAATGACGATACAACTCACAGCCTCCTTTTTTCTTGCCCTTAAACTTCTGAATTTTTAATCGAGCAATGTAAACTTAATTTTTTTTTTGTCTACTGGATATGAAAGGTCTTAGGCCCTGACGGGAAAATGAGTGATGAATTATGCAGGCAGCGAGCGCCCGTCTGACTCCTGTGATGTGTCGGGTTATAATTGCACAAACTATTGCATCCCCGGGTTCGGGAAATCTGGTTTTGCACTTTCTCAGATATCTTTACAAAAGGGTGACAGCAGATTTCACAAGTGGAGAGAAATAAGAAACCCAGACAGTTTTTCCAGAAACAGCACGGGCTGGGATGCCCATCCCCTCCCGGTCCTCCCAAGTGTGGACTCGGTCCCCTCACCCACGTTTGGTGGGAGGCACTGGAGTTGGCTCTAGCTGAGAAATAAAATCTGGGGCCTTCCCACAATGATGGCCATTTATCAGGCATGACACCCGGTGACTCGGGGGACTGGAAATGGGAGGTGGCATCTCCTATTTGAGATTGAGAGAATCAGAATTCATCCCCAAGCACTATGGGATAAAATTCGTTTATTAAATGCTTCATTCCACTAATATTTATTAAATGATTATGTTTTTGCAGGTCACTTGTTCAGGCATTGAGGATACCAGCCTGGCTTTCCTGGGACATATGTGTTCATGCTGGAGACAGAGAATAGAATACAATAAACAAACTAGGTAATTCCAGCTGGCTTGGTGAATGCCGAAAAAACAATAGAGCAATGCATCGGGAGAGAGTGATGATGGCGGATGGGGTGGGCAGGAAGGCTTCTCTGTAGAGAGGATACCTGAGCTAACACCCCATGGAGTTGAGGGGGAAGCTTGTTCCAGACAGAAGAAACATCCAGAGGTCCTGCAGTGGGACTGAAAATGGAATGCTTGGTGGAGAGGAAGACGAGGTGTCTAGAACCTACTGAGTAAGGGATTTTCTTATAAACTTTACCAACACTGAAATCCAGCATTTGGACATCATGTCTCTTT
Source organism: Lepilemur ruficaudatus (assembly GCA_963574885.1). Classification (NCBI taxonomy): domain Eukaryota; kingdom Metazoa; phylum Chordata; class Mammalia; order Primates; family Lepilemuridae; genus Lepilemur; species Lepilemur ruficaudatus. The sequence continues at coordinate 18,003 of CAUYRT010020967.1, forward strand.
CTAGTTTTTGAACAAAACATTTTATGTCGCTGCTTGGGGGCCATAGAATGTCAGAGCCAGGAGGATTTGAGAGGTGACGAATTTTAGCAGTGAAACTGACCACACAGAATGTTCACTGGATGGCCAGAGGCATTGAGCCATTGGCTTATCAAGGCATTGGAACTGACAATATCTAGCAACAGAGAGCTCTAATGTTTACAAATCATTTCTATATCTATGGTCTCAGTAAACCCTCATGCTGATAAAATGGCCCCCATTTTATGGATGAGAAAGTTGAGTTTCAGTAGTATGCCCAAGGTCACATGGCTAGTAAGAGGCAACGCTGGAATTAGGGACAAGTGTTTTGTCCCTATGTTCCCTTTTGTTTCCAGGCCCCCACATGTTGTCCTATAATGGAAAGGGCTCCATATTAGAAATAAGAACAGTAGGATCTAAGTCCCAGTCCTGCCCTTCTTGTGCTGTGTGGCCTTGGCCGGTTCCCTTCCCTCTCTGAAGCTCTTCCTCATCTGTACAGAGGTGATAGTGGTGACTGCCTCCTTACATGCTTGAAAGGATCAATTTTGACCATGGCCAAAGAAAGGTATTAGAGTTTCACAGTCAAGAGCAGTTCAACAGACATGAGTTCAAGTCCCAACTCTGCCCCTTACCTGCAGCCGATTTTGGGCAAATATTTGGAGCCCTTTCTCTTCATAAGTAAAATAGAATTGGTAAATGCAGAGTTATTATGAGAATCATGCAGCAATAGTGGCACATAACAAAAGCTCAAGAAATGGTATCATCACCATCACCATCACCATCATCACCATCACCATCATCACCATCATCATCACCATCACCATCATCACCATCACCATCATCACCATCATCACCATCACCATCACCATCATCATCACCATCATCACCATCACCATCACCATCATCACCATCACCATCACCATCACCATCACCATCACCATCATCACCATCCTCACCATTACCATCATCACCATCACCACCATCACCATCACCATCATCATCACCATCACTATCATCATCATCACCATCACCATCATCACCATCACCATCATCATCATCACCATCATCACCATCACCATCATCACCATCACTATCATCACCATCACCATCATCATCACCATCACCATCATCACCATCACCATCACCATCATCACCATCACCATCA
>CAUYRT010020969.1:0-104220 GCA_963574885.1 Lepilemur ruficaudatus
GTTGGCCAATTAATTTCTTTCTATTTTTCAGTAGAGACGGAGTCTCGCTCTTGCTCAGGCTGGTTTCGAACTCCTGACCTTGAGCAATCCGCCACCTCAGCTTCCCAGAGTGCTAGGACTACAGGCGTGAGCCACCGCACCTGGCCTCCTAGCGAATTTTTTAAAAAAATTTTTGTAGAGATAGGGTCTTGCTATGTTGCCCAGGCTGGTCTTGAACTCCTGGCCTCAAGCAATCCTCCCACCACAGTCTCCCAAAGTGCTGGGATTACAGGTGTGAGCCACCTCATCCAGCCAGGTTTTTTTTTTAAAAATAACTTCCACTTCTGTGTAAACATATATAATATTTTATATTATATAAAAGCTGTTGTAACATCCTTGTCTAATTCTAACATCTGCATCAGTTCTGAATCAATTTCCATTGCTTGCCTTTCCTCTGATTGCAGGTCCTATTTTCCTGCTTCTTTGTATGCCTCGTAAACTTTGATCAGATGCCAGACAATGTGAATTTTACCTTGTTGGGTGCTTGATATTATTATATTCATATAAATATTCTTGAGGCTTTTTCTGGGATGCAGTTAGGTTACTTGGAAACAGTTTGATCCTTTCAGTTTTTGCTTTTATTGTTTGTTAGGTGGGACTAGGACAGCATTTAGGGTGGGGATAATTATTCCCCATTACTGAGGCACGAGTACTTTGTGAGCACTCCACTCAATGCCGTATAAATTGTGTTTTTCCAGTCTCATTGGTGGGAACAGGTACTGTTTCCAGTCCTGTGTGAGCACTGCACAATCTTTTAGGATGGTTCTTTCTCCAGCCTTGGAGAGCTTTGCAGAGCTGCCTGCTGCTCTCTTCTTTCTGATACTCTGGTACTCCATCTGCCTCTAGCTCTGGCCTTTCATCTACAGAGACTCTTGATGTCTCAGGTTTTACTGGGCCAACCCACACCCACAGGCAGGCAGGCCAGCTGTGCACATCTCTTACCACAAATGTAGACAAGCAATCTCTGAACACACACTGGGGACTCTGGAAAGAGCACACATCTCAGAGCCTGCATGAATATCGAGTGACCTTCCTGAAGGACAGTGGCCTCAGTGTCCTCACTTTTGATGCCTGGTTGCTGGAGTCCAGTGGAAGCAATAGCACACACTGCCCACATGAACGCCTGGTTTCCAGGCGTGACAGAACTTGCAGTCTCAGCCCTAACCAGGTCCAGATGTTAAACTCTCCCAGTCTTAACAAAGTTTGCCATGACTTGGGGTGCTGCCTGGCTAGGATGAGGGTCCCTTGGTGCATTCACTCAATACTGTGCCTTGTGTGCCTACTGTGCGCAGTGCCGCATGATGAGCAACTCCAGCTCCAGCCCGAGGAAGGCCACTGGGGAATTACCTCTGGTAACCAGTTCCACAAACGAATGTCTAACAAGAGGATTGGCATGTGAAAAAAGCTAAGTTTTCAGACAACCTTGGCAGTACAGCCCGACACAGACTTGGGTCAGGGAAGCGATGTGCAGTTGAGACTGAGCAGGGCTGGCCAGGCAGAAGGGCAGGGCAGGCACCAGTTGTGTTCCGGAGGCTCCTGTGGCTTAGCCTTGGGCAGCCGCTATGGCAGGAGCAGGGTGTGTATGGCTCTGAGCCTGTGCTCCTGGGGCCTTCTGTCTCATGTGGAAGATGAAGTCCCCGTGGACGTTTTAGCTGAGGGACTCTGCACACTCTCATAAATGTGTGGTGGGGGACAGTCCGGGAACAGCGGGACAGCGCCACAGTCTGGGAATTTTCTGTTTTTCCATTAATGGATCCTTAGCACTAGGCGCGAGCCTGGCATCAGCACTTCTCGGTCGATACCGCTCTGCGGAGGGGCAGAGTGGGGGGAATCGGGTGGATCGGGAAGGAAGAAGGGTCACTGGGGAGGGGGTGAGACGGGGCAGGGCAAGGGCCGTGGGGTTCGGCCTCAGTTCTGCCAGTAGGCCAAGCCCCTTCCCTGCTCAGGCCTTGGTTTCCTGACGGTTTGGCTCCTGCAGCTCAGGGCCACGCCCCCTGTCCAGAGAGGACCACGACGCAGGCCCTGCTGCGCGCCCCTGGCTGGAGCTTCCGGCTGCTACCACGGCCTCCCTCAAGACCCACGGGGCTGTTTGCACCGTCCTCGCTGCCAACGAGCACGCCTCGCGGGCCCATCCTCGCGTCACGTCGCGGATTTCCCAGGAGGAAGTGGCCCCTGTGACAAATGTGGGCAACGTGCTCTTCACAAAGGCTGCCTGTTTTCCCTGGGGTCCGACCGGTGAAAGACGGGGCCGAGGGTGCTCAGGGGCTTTTCTCTGACCCCTAGCGGGGCTGGGGCCCAAGAGCTCGCCCGTCGGGCCGGGCACGTTGCGACAGCAGGCGACAGGAGAGCGGCCCCCACAGCCTACTCCCGCTCTCCGGGAGCTGGTGCAGCGCCAACTCCTCGGCCTCTGACCCACGATCCCGCCGGCTGAAGCCGACACGGAAGCGGAAGCGGAAGCGGAAACACGTCAGGCCAGCGGCCGGCGGGGGACGCACCGCGCAGACTCGCTGCGGGCGCCGTGACCCGGAAGCGCTCGGTTCGGCCCCGCCCCCCCAGCGATATCGCTGCCGGGGGCCAGACCGCTTCCTTTCTCTGCTTGCTCGCGTGGTGGTGGCTGCAGGTGGGCCGCGCGGCGCGGGCTCCGGCTCGGGGCCGGGCGGGGGCGGCGCGGGGGCCGGGCGGGCTCGCGCGGGGAGCTGGGGCGCGGGCCCTGCCGCCCTCACGCGCCGCGTGGTGATTCCTTAGGCGCGGCCTTGACATGCAGAACGACGCCGGCGAGTTCGTGGACCTGTACGTGCCGCGGAAATGGTGAGCGCCCCACCCATGCGCACCCACCGCGCTCGGCGCGCTGTCCCGCTCGTCCCCCGCCAGTCCCCTCTCTCTGCCCCGCTCGTCCCCCCCAGTCCCCTCTCCCTGCCCCACCTCCCGTCCCCTCTCCCTGCCCTGTTCCCCCCACCCCGTCCCCTCGCCTCCCCTCCACCCCCAGGCCCCTCCCCACCCGCTCGCCGTGCCCCCTCGCTCCACAGCTCCGCTAGCAACCGCATCATCGGTGCCAAGGACCACGCGTCCATCCAGATGAACGTGGCTGAGGTGAGGTGGGAGCCCAGGCCGCGGGAAGGTGTGTGGGTGCCAGGGACGGGAAGGCCTGTGTCCCTGGGGAGGGTGGAAGGTGCAGGTATGGGCTGGCTTTTCAAGTTGGTGTTTTCCAAACTCCAGGTCAGAGCTAAAGTTACTTACGGAGTGGTTTTGTGAACTCTTTTCTTTATAGGTCGACAAGGTTACAGGCAGGTTCAACGGCCAGTTCAAAACCTATGCCATCTGCGGGGCCATTCGCAGGATGGTGAGTGTCCCTGGGCTTTGCTTGTCACGTGGCCCCGCACCTGGGAACATTGTGGACGAGGACTTGGGGCTGGGCGTTTGAGCGTGTAACGGTGCCTTCCTCCATTTCGTCTGGCCTGCGTAGATTTGTTGTCAGTAGATTTGAGCCATGTGGACTGTAGCGTCTGCCTGCCTCTTCCTGGGGGCAGGAGAGGGGTCCTCAGGGACCCCAGAAAAAAACGACCTGGGAGCCTGGTTCCCTGTACAGTCAGGCTTGAGGCTGTGACTGGGAGAGTCTGCCCACCATGCGTCCAGTGCGGCGGGCAGTGCAGCTGACTTGCCATCTCAGGCAGCAGCAGGAATATTCAGTGTGCTTTTTTCTTTCAAAGGGTGAGTCAGATGATTCCATTCTCCGATTGGCCAAGGCAGACGGCATCGTTTCAAAGTAAGGGCAGGGGCTGTCGTCTGTTTGGGCAGAGTGGGACTTCTCCAGAGACAAGGTTTTAACATCCTTTTCTCCTCGTTCTAGGAATTTCTGACTGGAGGGAATCAGGGATGTGGAAAAGCAGTCATGAATAAATAGTGAAAACCCACTTGTGCCGGTTTGTTCTGTGCCTGTAGATGTGCTCGTTTGGCCTATGTTGGGAACAGGGCTGACGCTTTGCTGTGACTGGGTGGTAAGGATGGGGTAGCGTCCAGTGAGATGAAAGGAGACAAGTTACCAAGTATGTTGCAAAACCAAGGTTTACTTTAAAGCACAAATACATTATCCATTTAAAAACATCCATGACAAACATTCTGAGGTCAGATGTTCACACATTTACATCCGTGACTGCCACCAGGTGCTGAGGAAGTTACACCAGGTTTGGTTTCATTTGGTCATAGTCCAGCTGAACACCTTCAGGAGAGCCTCTTGTGGACAGCTGAACACCTTTGACACAGCTCAGATACCTGCCATTGTTCTAGAGGGTGACAGGCTCATGCTTTGTTTGGTTTAACTTTTGGCTTTGTTACAGTAATTTTTGAATACTACACAGTGGCAGCTTGTGGCATCATTAAAAAGGACATACTGAAGGGGAGGGCTTCAAACATACTGGTTGGTAAAATGACTTAATCTCACTGCATAAACATACAAACTTAAATTACTGTGCTTACTGGCCACTTTCTTGCTATTGTCTGTATAGAAAGTCCCATGGAGATGTGTCCCTTGAAGTGGGCTGTAAACCTGAATGAGTATTTTAGGAGTCAGTCCCTTACGGTGTTCATGCCATGCAGGTGCTCTCCAGGTGGTATCTTGGTGGCAGGAGAGGTTGCTTTTCAGAGGAAGTTGCCTGGGGTGTAGGCCCAGCATTCTATGTGGCATAGCAACTGCCCAGTTGCGTCCTTTGTTCCTGGGTGCACGTTGGGTTTAAGGGGATCATCCTTGGCCTAGCAGGACAGGCTGCTTATTAGAAGAGAGACTGTCCCCATCCTGCAGTCTTCCCCTCAGGCACCTGTCCCTTGTAGGCTACTAGTTCTCAGGGTCCCAGCAAGTGGCTACAGCAATGGAAGAGAGCTGGGTGGGCACAGGCCTATGGGAGCCAGTGGGCAGGGCAGCTGTCTGGCACCTCTGCTGGGATCTATCTGGTGGAGCTGCTGGTGGCCTGAGTTCTGCGAACAGCAGAACTGGCATCTCCTTTCTGCAGAAGCACCAGGCCATGTGAACAGTGTAATGTATTAATGGGGTAGAGGTGGGGGTCGTCCCAGAGCCCCCTGGCCCAGTGACAGGCAGGTTGATAAGGTAGCAGTAGGAAAGATGGCTTGGTGGCCTGGCCAGAATGGCCATTTTTGAGACCAGCTGACCTATAAAGAAAAACCCAACAGTCCTTGGTTATTCGGAGTGTTTCTGATGGGGCGGCTAGCTGGACCGTGCGAAACTCACTGTGCAAGGACTTGACAAACCTGGGGGAGCTGAAGAGGGGTCCTGCTGAGCTGTGGGCACACACCCGCACTGCAGTGACAGCGACCACTGCTTGGGGTCTGCTTGGCTCAGTGGGCTGCCCTGGCTGAGCTGGTCAAGCAGCGTCCACTTCCTGCCTAGGAAGAGAGGCCCTGACACGGACCGTTTGAGGGTGTGTGGGGTGTGAGGGGTCAGTGGCCTCGCACTGGAGGGTCAAGTGTTTTTTCAAGTCAGCTTCAGACCTCATTTAACCAGTTTTTGTTACCTTAAAAAGCCCTCAAAACCAAATCCCAAATTATAATAAATACGTTACTTTTCTCCATCACAATATTGCTTAGGAAAATCGAGTCTAGAGCCAGCAATCAGCAGTTGTCCTGAAGGCCCAGAGTGTCACAGGTAATGGGTTTTCCTGGCACAGATGAGGGTTGGCTGAGCCCTGTTGGTGTACCACACAGGGCGTCAGGATTTCACAGTGACACGATGCTTCAGCAGAGGTCTAAGAGTCCAAAAATGAGATCAGAACAAGTCAGGAGCCTGCTCTTGTTGGCCTGACCTGACGATAAGCTCTACCTGCCGACATGGACAAGGCAGGCGGAGAAAGCTCTGCAGTAGCTTCGCTTGGGGTGGCAGGGCCAGCGCTGTGCCGCTGTTGGGGAATCCACGGTGCTGCGTCTCCACATCTGAACAACCAGAATACCCACGATGAATGCTTAAGTAAGTTAAACAGCAATTTCAGCGTGTTCAGTGAGGTCTGGAAACCCAGACATGCCCCTGGTGCTAGTGCAGGGGCTGCGAAGGTTTGCAGAAAGCCCGGTGGAGACAGAAGTCCTGCAAAGTCGGGTTGTAAACCGGAGGCCCTGGTGCCAGAATGTTCTCGGGCACACGGAAAATAGGAACAGTGACAAAACTCCACATTTAGTTCATGTAAAAATTCAGGAATATTCTGAGAAATTCCCCTGGAGGCATGTTGTACTTTGGAATGAAAGCAGTGACCCTCTCCAAGGAAACAGTGCAAAGAAGCAAGAGCCGCACCAGCCAGAGGGCAGGTGTGTCCCTGCTGGGCGGGTGCAGAAAACGCTGGTGAGCCTCGGGGGCTTCAGTGCCCGGGTCACCTCCGGGGCCAGCAGATGTGCCCTTGTGTGTGGCAGCCCCCCGCTGGGCCTGGGCTAGGACTGCTGGGTGAGGCGTCGGTAATGAGGTAACACTTGGTTCTCGGGAAGGTACAGGGCAAGTTCCAAAGCCACGAGCACTGTGAACTCGAACCCAATCAGGTCTCGCCTGTTGAATCTAAATCTTTCTTCTAACTTCTGCATTGAAGAGAGAAAGGTTAAACAGGAGGGGTCCCTTCCCTGTGCAGTAGCCCTGGACAGATGCTAACCAGAGGGGCAGATGGCCCCCCTCTGGCCTGTGCCTTGCCCCTCGAGGCTGGGCTGAGAGGTGCCCCGTGGCAGCCCGGCCAGGCAGCGTGGCCAGCGTGGAGCCCGTACTCACGTCGATGAGCTGCTTCACTTCGCTCCTGCGCAGGTCGCTGCTGATCTTGGCGGCGAGCAGCACGCAGGCCCCGGCGCACAGCTTGCGGTTCTGCTTGTGCAGCTTGCCCTGCAGGACCAGCTTCTCAAAGTACACGTACGCCATCGACACCGTCACGGGCTCTAGGCTGCACTCCTCAGAGAGGTTCCGCATCTCCCGCTTTAAACTGGGTGGAGACGGAGCCGAGTCCTTGAGGGCAAGGCTCTGGCTGGGGTAGAGCGACCCTCCCAGGCTTGGACAATGCCCCTTTGGGCCATTAGAAAAGGTGCCACGTCCCCCAGGGAACAGCCCGCACCAGGGCACACGGTTTCATGGGCATGGAGCAGGCGGGGCCTCAGCCTCCACCTGCTTGCACCCATATGGGTGGGTGGCCCGCACTGTCCTCATGGATGGAGCCACAGAGGACAGACCCTGCTCAGCGGTGGTTGGGGTGGGGTAGGTAGTAAGGTGGGAGGGACCTCTGGCAAGGGGCGGTTTTAGGAAGAGACCTAAGGGAGGAGGGGAATGGTGGGGCCACAGGAGGAAAGGCAGGTCCCCAGGCACTGGGATGTGGGCACAGGGCAGGACCCAGGCTCAGAGCAGCTCTGCCACATCCTCACAGCAGGGCCCGTGTGGGGATCATGGCAGGGACCGTGGCATGCGTGTTATGAAAGCAGAGGGACAGCTGGGGTGGCTTTGGCAAGTGCCTGGCATGTAGCACGGGGTGGGCGGGGATTTGTGGGCCACATGAAGAGCTGTGGCATCGACTGAGCAAAGTGGCACAGGCTAGGAGGGCCTGAGCACGAGAAGGATGTGCAGGACTAGAGTTTTGAAAAGATCCCGGGCTGCTCTGAGGGTGAGGTGAGGCCAGGTGGGCTGCGGGGGCGGCTGCAGGTGAGGAGGGGCTGGAGAGGGCTGACCAGGCCTCCGGGAGAGGGGAGTGGGTGAGGGCCTCGAGCGTGGCCTCAGGGCGGCTCCGCTGTCCTCACCTCCTGATCTTGCTCAGCGTCAGTTTGATGTGCGGGAACTTCTCTCTGAAGGTCTCGTTCATGTCCTTCTTGAGGTCTGAGGGCTTCACGTATTCTATCACCGTGGTCTGCAACAGAGACGTGAGCAGGGTGAGCCGCCTCTTGCCAGCCCTGGGGCCTGCCTGTGGGCCCACCACCTGGGCGGATTTCGCGTGACCTGGGTTTGCAAATGTGAATTTGGAGCAGCTTCAGAGGCACCCGAGCCTCTGTGAGGAAAAATGGCCCCAGAGCTGTGCGACCCCAGTGAGGGGAGACCCGGCTCCAAGCACCGAGGGCTGGAGGGCCAGGGCTGACCCCAGGGCGTGGCCGGCACCGCTAGCCTGCCCCGCTGTGGCTGCTGGTGTCTAGGCTGCCGGGTGCTGGGGACACGTGCCCACAGCCCACGAGCACGCAGGCCCTGGCGCAGGGCACTCACCATGTATGACGCGAAGATGAGGACCCGCTTGTGCTTGCCGCAGGGCCACTGCGGGTCATCCAGGAGGTCGGGGTTGTACTCTGGGGCGTCCCCCACATCGCTCCCTATAAGCAGAGGCAGCCCCTGACCCACTGGTGCCTCCAGTGGAGCTTCTGTCCACCCTGAGGGGAGGCGGGCAGACGAGGGAGGTTCCTGGGGTCTGGGAAGGCCCTGGCCACGGCTCCCTCCCTCCCAAGGGCCCAGGGCTTGGGGTGAAGGAAGGGTGGCCTGAGGGGGAGGGGCCGCCCTGGAGCCACCTCTGGATGGCTCCTCTCCACAGCCTGGGGCCCTGGGTCTGTCTGGGGCTGCTGCCCTCTGAGAGGCTGCCCTCTGACCCTGCCCCCGCCTGCCACACAGCCGTCCCTGTGCTGCAGTCAAGGCACGTGCCTACCTAGCTCTGTGCCACCTGGCGCTGACTTGGCGGGGACAGGTTTGTGTCTTGAGCCTGGCAGAGCCCGGGGAATGCTGGGCCGAGGTGGGGGCGGCGGGCCATGGCCGTCACTCTTGTGAGCAACCAGGGCGTTGGTAGGGTACAGGAACTTTGCGTAAGACACGACCTGGAGAGGCAAGTGCGCCGGGGCTCAGTCCTGTTTCCCAAGACTGGAGGTCAGAGTGAGCCCCACCTGCCCAACCACCAGCTGCGGGAAGGCGCAGACACAAACGCACCGGGCCCTGCGGGGAGAATGAACACGCACAACTTGGGCAAGGCCACTGAGGCAGCCCTTGAGCTTGACGCTGTCACTCACATAACAAGAATGTTCCAGAACACCACCTTTACCACGCTTTGTCTGGGCTCTGCAGCACCCGATGTTCTCCCTGCCTCTGCAGACCCCCGACCTCAGCCCTGCACAGACGGGGCAAGGTGCCTGGAGCTGCTGGTATGGCCACGTGCAGCTCACACGCGGCTTGTTTTTCGGTGTGGCCGTGAGGGGAGCGGCCCCAGGCTGGAGGGCTGCGCTCACAGGGCCGCCGGGCCTGACCACCCACCCTCGCGCTTCGCATCTGAGATGCTTGACTCCAGGTGTGCCTGGGGCGCCAGTGGCTGTGGACACTTGCCTTGCCATCCGCTCCCAGCTCAACGCCTTCCAACTCAAAGACCATCTCTGGAGAAACGGAGGTGCCGCCGGATGGGTGCCGCTGCTTCTGGACATCCACTCTCAGGTCGCTGCAACGCACAGGGGAGGGGGCTCAGCCCTGCTGCTGCTGGGTAGCAGCTCAGCCCCAGGATGCCGCCGCGCTGGGGTCAGGCTCCAGTTGCTCGGCCTGCCCGCCCCTCGGCGCAGAGGGCTCTCGATGACGGCATCCACACGTCCCCTCGTGGGAAGAGAAGCAGCACGGACGTGACCACGAAGACGCACACCAGTGAGCACCTTTGTTGTCAGAGGCGCCCTTGAGCCCCCCTTGGTGACAGACGCCACCTGCCAAAACGCCTGGGTGTGGCAGCATCTCCCTTTGACTTCGCCCCAAGCTTGCGTACCAGGAGCAGGTGACCCTTTACCCTGCGGTCACACACCTCAGCGGCCCAGCTCCGACCCTGGGACCTGGCTGTGGCCCTCACAGGTCAGGTTTCTCCATCACTGATTATTTTTATGCCAGGGTCACACACAGTGCTGTCCCCACCCAACAGCCATTTCCTTCTTCCCTGAATCACACACAACTGCCTGGGCTGGCTGTAGGGACACGCGGCTGTGTCCACAATGAGATGGACATCCAGCACAAGCTGTGTATGGACAGCCTGAACAGAAGCCACGGCCCCTGTGGGACAGTGAGGACCCAAGTGGCCATTCCGAGTTCCTGAGGAGCTCTGGCGGAAGCTGACACGCTGGCCCCCGCGGGAGCCCACGAACAGCCGCAGGCAGGACGCAGCTCGCCAGGCATGCGGCCGCACCACGCTGGGCTAGGCGTGTGCCTGTGCGAGGCAGTGGGGGCCTGGGGCCCTGAGATCACTCACCTGATACGCAGGCCCTCTCCGTAGGGCAGGACCGAGAAGGCCGCACACAGCGATCGCTTGGCGCAGATGAGCACGATCCTGTGGGGGGCAGGGTCAGGGTGGGGCCAGGGAGCCGAGGGCAGGGTTGTTTCCACGGCTGTGGGCGCTTTCAAAGGAAAATCCCTTCCCGCCTAAACTCAGGTGATGAGAAACTGTCCAAGGGGACAGTAGGCCTGGCCGCCTCGGCCCTTGGGTTGGAATCCCTGGAGGTGTTAAGAAGGTGCCTCCCCCTGGGGTGCTGCGTGTGCACGGGGGCCCCAGGCCGGGATCTTGGGTCACCCCGGAGAGGCTGGGCTTCACCAAAGGCAGAGGGGGGGGAGCAGTGATGCTGAGGTCCGCCCGGAGCAGGTCCTCAGTGGTCCTGGATGGGGGCGCCCAGGTCGCAGAAAGTGCCCAGGTCCACGTGCAGAGTGAAGCTGGCCCGGGAGGCCTCCTCACGTGGTGCCCGAACAGCTCAGCCCTGGGCCCAGAGCATGGCGGGACCACATTTTCCCCCCGGCTGCTGGCTCTGCCCTGCCTCAGCCCGTGGTCTTGGGGAGGGAAACAGCGGGAAAACTTTCCCACCCCTCTGGCAGCCTAGCACTCAGGTCTACCTGGGAGCTGCATGAGGCTGCCACGCTGCAGCGTCACGCTGTGTACGGGACTGGGGGGGAGGGGCCGTCTAGACCTATGGTCACCACCGGGGTGGGTGCTGGGCAGGCAGAGGCCAGAGGGAAGGGGTGCTCTCTGGGACCCCCTGGGCTGGCAGTGCGGGGCAAGGGGACAGGCCACAGGAGCAGCCCCAGTGTAGCCGCACAGCCTCCCAGGGTGGCCCCGGGTACCAGCTGCCGTTCTGGGACCCACTTTGGTTTCCGGTTCGACCTCCCCTCTGTGCAACACCAAGCCCTGCTCCCCGGACACGTCTCACAGCTAAACCCATCTCCGTGTTTCCAGCTCTTCACAGCACTCCCACTGGAGGCTGGTGCCATGGGTGGTTCCTCACCTCCTGGGGTCCGGGAGGGTGGGCTCACCGTGCACAGGCCTGGGACCCGCGGAGCTCCGTTGCACGGAGGAAGGTGTGATGGGGGAGGGTCTGTTGCTAAAGGGCCTGGGGCCCTGGGCAGGTGAGGGGCTGTGAACTGGGGGCAGCTGATGTGGCTGACCAGGGCAGGCCCCGGCACCCCCTGATGGGCCCAGGGACCCAGCCCCGGGGCTGCCCCGGCACCTGCTGTTCCTGGTGTCGTACTGCCGCATGTTCTTGATGAAGTGCGTCTTCTTCAGGCCTTTGTGTCTTGGGGATCCAGAGGTATGTTTGATTCTGCACAGTAAGAAAACAGGTCATTCTTTCCCACCCAGGATCTGCTCTCAGCCCCCCAAGGGTCAGCGGCGGCCCACGCAGAGCCTTGGAGCCTGGGACAGGTGGGGCGCATACCTCTGTACTGAGGCACATCCCACCGCATCTTCCAGAAACTCGAGGGAGCAGCGCTGGGAGGTGACTCGCCTCCTGTAGGGACGACAGGCCAATGCCTTAGGACAGGTGTGGTGCCACCGACCTTGGGCAACACCATCATGGCTCAACCCAGCGCTGCTGGCTGTGCAGGAGCACTGCTCTCCAGCCCAGCCACACGCCTGCGGGCTAAGAGGCTTCCAGAGACTTCGCTGAAGACTGAGGCGTGAGGAGGTGGTGCCCTTCTTGCCTCGAGCTTCCTGCCTGTTTCGGAGGCACCGTCCTCCTCTCTGGGACCAGCGGCTCTGCAGGGCAGGCTCCTCAAGCCATGCCATGCCAACCTTCCCTGCCCACTGAAGGGCACTTGGCGCCAGGAAACACCCTGCTGGGTCCGATGGGCCCATCAGCACCCAGCTTTGCCCACGGCTGGGGTGCCCATCCCTCTCCAATGCAGGCCCCGAGCACGCCGTGGCCCAGATGGGGGAGGTGTGCACAGCGCAGGCCCCTCGCTGACTGGCCACTGGCCCTCTGCCCTCTGCCAGCCACACACCTCCTGCCTCAGGGCCTCCTCAGAGGCTGTTCCTTGGTCTGGCACATCCTTCTCCAGCCCTTCCAGAGGCTGCCTCCTTCTGGGTTATAGGTTTCAGCCCACATGCTGCCCCATCAGGAAGGCTGCCTGGACCCTCGCTATCCTGTGACCGTGTGGCCTGCTCAAGGCACTGGTCACTCATGCAAGGAGGCGTCCTTGCCTCGCTGTCTGCCTCCCCTTCCAGAGCACTGGCCCTCATGGGACCGCTCACTCTGTGTCCCTGGAGCCTCACGCTCCGGCCTGGCCCTCAGCAACCTCCCAGGCACTTTTCACAGGCAGAGAGTTGAGTTGGAGATTTGTTGACTGAACGACTGCACAGCTGACTTCCCTGAAGACGCCCTCAGGGCGCAGCACCAGCTCTCCTCACATGCCCGCGGGACCAGGCCGAGGCCCGTCACTCATGGCAGAGAGACTCAAAGTGGTTCAGCAATTCTCAAGGCCACTCAGCTATGAAGGCAAAGCTGGGACTTGAACTCAGGTCTGTCTGGGACTCTAAAGCTCTACTCTTTTCCGTGTACCCGGAGCAGCCATGAATGTACATGCTTGGGAACCCACGGCGTCCCAAAAATGCAGCTTATGAGATAAGGTCAAATACCAGTTCATGCAACGTTGCAGGTTTAGGAAAACCACCCCAATCACAATGACAGTGACGATGACGGTGATGATGGGATAACCGTGGTAGCTGAGGTGACTCACTTCCGTGAAGCACGTGCTTAGTGCTGGACATGCCCCTTGATGTGTTCTGTGCCCTGCTTTGCTCAAACTTCCCACCCCCCGACAAGGCAGAGAGCACTGCAGGGTCCACTTCCTGGTTAAGGAAGCTGCTGGGGCCCCAGTGCCAGCCACAGATATCTCCAAGGCAAAGGGATGAAAGGGATGAAGTGAGCGAGAGAGGCACAGACCCATCTAGGAACTTGGGAGAGAAAGTTCCAGGCAGGTAAAGTGGACCGGGAAGTTCTGGAAGAGATGCCAACATGGAATTCAGAGACCTGGCCTTCGTAACGCCGTTTCTGGGTCTGGGCTGTGTGACCCAGGGCAGCTCCCAGAGCTCCCTGAGCCTCGCTGGCACAGCAGGGTAATGCCGTGGCCGCCGTGGGGCTGCGGCGGGGGTGGGGGTTGATCAGCTGAAGCAACGCGGACCCTTGCTCGGCACGGGGCACGGGGTGTGCTGCGCGTCCAGTCTGTCGACAGTGGCCGTTTTATCAAACTTCTGGGCGAGGGGGGGGTTCACTGCTGAGGGGCCACTTTTCGCAGCCTGCCAGGCGCCAGGCCAGCACCTTCCAAGCAGCGTCTCGTGGGCCTTGCCCCCACCAGTGTTGACACACGAGGCCGGCTCCCCACACCATGCCCTGGCCAGGAGCCTCCCACCAAGCGCCCGTGTTGGTCTCAGGGAATTGGGGCTGGGGTGCCGACTGTGCCAGTGAGCATGTCACAGCCACGCGTTAGCCACCCCCCGCCAGCACTTGATCGCTCACGGTGGCGTCTAGGCTGGTGCCCAGATGCCAAAATCCATGCTCTCATTTTTTTACAGATGCTTCTTGACTTATGATGGGGCTACGTCCTGATAAACCTGTTGTAAGTTGAAAATATGACGTCAAAAATGCATTTCAGACACTTGACCTAGTGAGCACCGTGGCTTAAACGTGCTCAGGACACTCACGTGTTTACGACAGCGTCGAGTACCTCAGTGGCTCACGAACATGGCACTGACGGGGGAAACAGAACGGCTGTGTGGGTGCCGAGTGTGGCTTCTCCTGTCAGAGTTGGGACCTTACGAAAAATTTAGTCTTTTGAATGACAAAGGCAACAGGAGCTCATTGAAAATAAACTGGAACTGGAAACAGAAAATCCAGGAGCAGCCCAGGCGTGTCTCTCCCCAGGGCTGTGCGTCCACCCTCCCTGCCGGCGGTGGGGCGGGAGGCCGAGGGTGTGGGGTCCAGGGGCTCAGGCAGGCTGGGGGACATGTCTGCAGAGGCTGGGTGTGCAGGGCCCGCCCTGGGAATGCAGCCAGCTGAGGTGGGATGTGGGGCTGTCCCCAGAGGCGCCCAGGGCTGACCAAGTGCCTCGCCGGAGGCTCATTCCCCAGGTGGTGCCATTCGCAGGGCCCCTGGTGGCCAGTCTGGCAGCACTGCGGCACTCAGGCTCCCTGGTGGCCCCGCGGGCTCCCTGCTGACCTCTGCCCCCGCGAGCCTCACAGTTATTTCCTGGTTACTGTGGGGACGACACGTTTCTTCTCTCCAAGCTTTTAAAATCTGTTCCCAGTGAGCTCTGCAGATCTTCTGTGTGGTTTTCTTTCCTTCTTTGTGAGCATTTTATTTGAAATGCAGTCCTCATGATGCTGAGAGATAGGCAGTACTCTTACCCTCGGTTTATAGGTGGGGAAACCGAGGCACACAGCCACTCAGCAACTTGCCTGGCATGATGCAGCTGGTAAGGGGTGGAGCAGGGACTGAGCCCAGGTGGACACTCAGGGCTCTGGCTGCCCCCAGCCACCACCTGCCCGGCCAGTGGCAGCTTGAATAAAGGCCACTCAGGCGATGCCTCCTCAGGTGCCCGGTCCCTGAACCTGGCCCCATCCCAGGTTGCTTTTTGGCTATGAGTCCAAAGACTCCAGCAGTGCCGGAGACAGTGCCCGGGCATAGGCGCCAGGACCAGCTGGCCGAGTCAGGAGGATGCCGGCAGCCTCCCATCCTCTCCCCTCTCCACGGAGCCGGTGCTGAGGGGGAATGAGGCGGCATCTCCCCTCTCAGGGGCAGGACTATCATGAAGTCAGATGTCCCCCAGCAGGGCGGCCACTGAGAATGAGGTGGACACTAGCAAGCAGGGACCAGATCAGGGCCAGGGTCGGCGCTTGGCCGCTGTGGAAGGCAGGCTGGACTCCCAGAGGTGGATCACGTGCCCACCCGGACTCCGTGGAATCTGGCATCCGTGCGGTGGGCAGACACGGACACGTGCAGCTGTGTCAGTGGAGCAGCACGTGTGCGGCCAGCAGGAGGCTGTACATGGGGGCAGGTCACAGGGTGAGAGCAGCCAGATGCAGAGGACGTGCCGTGCGGTGGCACAAGTCGGTGACAGTGTGGGAAGCGGCTGAGGAGGGGCACGAGGCGGGCTGGGAAGCTGCTCTGGGCCCCAAGCAGGCGGGGTGGCTGCACGGGGTGTGCCCGGTAAACGCGACGCACTGCGTACTTAAGTTTCACGTACTTCACCTCTTCATGGACGCACCAACACCTCAATTTGAAAGGAGCCGGGACGGGCCGGCAAACCAAAGAGAGCGAAGTTCGGGCTTCCTGCTACCTCAGTGACACCCCCTCCTGGACGTCTGGGCAAGCGCAAGTTCCCTGAGGCCCAGGAAGGCCCCTTCCTGTCTGCCATGCCAAAGTGACACCGATGGCGTCCCTGCACACGGTGGCGACTGAAGCTGCCTGCGTTTGACTTTTGGGAAGAAGGGGCCGGGGTGGGGCTGCGAGAGGGCTTTCAGCCAACCCCCCACCCAACCCCCTTTCAGAACTGCCCCTCGCAAAACACGCAGCCGACACCTGCTGCTGCCACCGTGTTGCCCCAGAGCATCGGACAGGAAGAGTAGTCGCTGTTTGTTAAATATTGTTTCTAGTGTCTGATAAACTCCCTTGTGTTTGTAACCAAAGAAATGCGGAGGAAAGGCTGAGGAAGGGCCACCTGTCTGAGGCCTGCAGACTGTGCCACCATCGGAAGCCCAGGGCCCAGAGGAGGAGCTGCTGCCACATGCAGGCTGCAGAGATAACTGCAGCCGCGACCCCAGGCCTGTCCTCGGGAGGCTTCTGCGCCCAGACGCCACAGCGACGCCTCTCGCCTCTCGCCTCTCGCCACACCCGGCTCCCTGTGGGGCCTGATTATTTGCAGGACGTTGTTTGCGTGTGAGGACGCTGTCTCCCCTCGCTGACCAGCGCTGTGGTGGTTAAACTGTGTCCCCCCAAAAGGACACGCTGAAGTCCTAACCTCCAGTACCTGTGAGGTGACAGGATGGGCCCTGACACAACCGGTGTCCTTGTGAGAGGAGGACACCCCGCGAAGGCACAGGCACAGGGAAGAACACCGCGTGGAGACGGAGGCAGGGATGCAGCCACAAGCCAAGGGACACCGGAGCCTCCGGGAGCTGGCTGAGGCAGGCAAGCCTCTCCCCAGCCTCCGGAGGGAGCACAGCCCACCACAGCGTGGTGCCGGACTCCTGGCCTCCACCGCCGGGCGAGAGTAAGCTGCTGAGGGTGTGGGCCACTAGGTGTGTGGCACTGTGTCACGGCAGTCCCAGCAGAGCCACACAGGGCCTTTGGGGAGAAGAGGGCAGCGTGACGCCGGAGGAGGTGCAGCGGTGCGGCGGCTGCAGGCAGAGCACCTGGACGCCGCTTCCAGCCAGCGTGGGAGGCGGGAGATGCAGCTCGCTCTCGCGTGTGAAGTGGTCATGGTGTCAATGTGAAAACGAACGCTGGGTTATAAGTTCTATGAGGAACACGAGGATTCCAGTGATTCACTCGCCGGCTTAGCACAAAAGCCACACCAGACCGAGGCTCCGTGCGAAACGCCAACTCTCCACCGTGGACAGACGCGAGTGCTCCTCGGGCAGCCTCGTAACAAGAGGCTCCGCTCGCCTTGCCCTGACCACGGCCACGCACCTCGCCGAGCCCTTGGCACGCACCTGAGCCCAGGAAGCTAGTGCTCAGTGTGAACCCCGTTTCACAGAGCAGACGGCGGCTCAGAGGTCACGTCAAAGAGCTACTGAATGGTGGAGCTGGGCTTCGAACCTCGGTCTGTTCCCAGAGCCCGAGTCACACCGCCACTCTCATGACATGCACCTTGGGGGCTACCTCCAGGACTCAGGAATTCTCTCCATCTCCTGAAAACCAACTGACCCTGGAACTCTAAAGTCAGCAGCCAGCAGCCTCCTTTGCGAGGCCAGCCACCCCTGCCTCGCTCACCACTAGGCCCAGGGAGCACAGAAAGAGACAGTCTTCATCCTGGGGCTGCCATCTGTCAGGGGAGGGCCACGACTCCCAGGCGTAAGGTTAGCACCATGAGCTCAGCAGCAGACCCAGGGAGGGACTCCCCTGAGGGAAGGCGCAGCCGTGGGGTCGGGAAGGACATCTGGACAGGGACTTGAAGGCCAAGGAGGAGGCTCCCTGCTCAGGCCCAGGCAAGCACAGAGTAGAGGGACATGGGGACCGTGGTGGGTGCAGCAGAAGGCCAAAGGGCACTCCAGCCCACATCACATCCCTCCCTAGCCCAGGGGAGCTGGGCACCACGCAGGGCAGGCCATGTGCCACACGCAGACAGTACGCGGGGCTCAAGTACCATCACCAAGGAGGGCGTCCTGAGTCACAGGGTTTTCTTGTAGCGTCACTCACTGCTCCCTGAACTCCTCCTCCCCGGGGCCCCTTGGGTCCGGTGCTTATCTTTGCTCGCAGGGCCTGTGCACACAGGGGCGCACAAACTCTTTGCTGAGGGAGGGCCTAAAAGTGGCACGTGTGCGCCCAGCACCACCACCCAGTTCCCAGCACTCACACGCAAGGCCGAAGAAAGGGTGGTTCTGTGTCAAACAGTACGACCGTTAGAGAAACGCCAGCCACAGGCGTGACATTCGGCCTGTCTGTGCGTACACCGCTTTCCCTCCAGAGCCCCACACGATGGGGCTGAGCAGTGCCCAGCTGCCCCATTTGGGGCACGCTGATCCCCAGCCAGCCCCGCTCACCACGCCCTGAGCAGAGGCCAGGCTCGCCTGCGATGGGCACCTCTCAGCCCGGCCACGGTGGAAGTGCTTCCACCCAGAGTACGGGGCGACCGACGTAAGCAAAGCTCATCGTCAGGCTGCTCAGAAAGACTCTGGGTGTGAAGTCAGCGTCTGCGACGACAGAGCGCTGCTTATCCTGGACTCAACCTTCCCTGCCAGAAGACCTTGCAGGAACCCCTCACCCTGACCTGCCCGAGGGCTGGGGTGCTGCGCCACTACGGCCAGTGCAGCCTGGGTGACCTCCAGGTAAGAAAAGCCATCTCTGGAAACCCAAGAATGGCGAGTGGCCATCTTGGGGCCTCAGCCCACTCATGCCGGCCTGACCCCTTCCTGCGCATGGGGCCTCAGGGCAGAGCTGCCCAGCAGACGCTCTGACCCACAGCCGGTGGCTCACTGGAAGGGACCATGACAAGCAGCCAGGCCTGCTCCCAGGCCCAGGCCTGCTGTCACTCCTTGGAGTGAGGGCTGTGGGGTGGGGAGGAGGTTAGTCCCCAGGAGCCAAGGTCAGCTGGGGCCGGTGCTCTCTGGGAGAAGGACATCAGGGCAGGGGCACAGACCGGAGGACAGCTCAGGGCTGGATTCCTAGAAATGGACTCAGGACAGGGGAGTAACTGCTGCCCTGGGAGGTGACAGGCCCAGGGACGCTGAGCTCAGAGGGTCAGCAGGGAGGTGACAGGGAGGGTGGGGTCTCCAGGGACCAGCAGCCCAGGGCTGGAAGGTCTGGCCTGTGCAGGACTCTGAGGACAGATGTCAGCCACCATTCGGGAAGGGCCCTGGCCACACACTGGGTCCTGAGGAGGTGGACACGGAGGGAGTGGCCCACTCAGCACAAGGGGACACAAGGGATGTCTGGGAGTCCCTGTGTCCAGGGCAGTGCACTGAGGAGAGGGTGTGTCTGGAGCCCACAGGGCTCTGGGTCCAGGGGTGCCCTTTCAGGGCAGAGGGACCCTGAAACCCATGTCTGGGGGACTGACAGGGTGGACAAGACCCTGACCCCATATCCAGGGTTGACAGGCAAAGGGACCATGAGCTCTATGTCTGGAGACGACAGGGCCTGAGAAAGCCTGTGACAGAGTCCCAGATCACCCAACTCCATGTCGAGGGTTGACAAGGCCCCCAGGTCACCGGGACCCCCATGTCCTGGGCTGATGGGGGCTCAGGTCACCTGGGCCCGTGTCCCGGGCTGGCAAAGCCCCAGGCCACCTGACCCCCGGTCCTGCGCTGATGAGGCCCAGGTAACCGCGGCCCCGCGGCCCGGGCCGACCCCGCATGCCCGGCTGACCCTCCCCGGCCCTCTCACCTCTGGCGCTGCCCGTCCAGGCCGAGGCCGGTGGGCGCCTGCGTGGGGCTGAGCAGGCCCGGGGGCGCGGGGGCCCTGGCGGGCGGCTCGGGCGGCGGCGGCGCGGGCGGCTCGCGGGCCTCGGCGGGCGGCGGCGGGGGCTTCTCTCCGCCCGGGCCCAGGCTCGGGGGCCGCCCGTCCAGGGAGATGTTGTTGAGGAAGAAGAGCGCGGCCTGGCGGCGCCGCGAGTCCCCGCGCCTCCGCAGCGCCTGCGGCGGGGCCCGGGCGGCCGGGGCGGCGGGCGGCGGGGGCTTGGCGGGGCCGGGGGCCGGGCCCGGAGCTCCACCCGCCGCGGCCGCGGCCATCTCCGACTGCGCCCGCCGCCCGCGCGCGCGCCAGCCCCGGCCGCGCGCCCGCCGTCCATTGGTCACCGCCTGCCCGTCCCGGCCCGCCCCGGCCCGCACGCCCGCCGTTCATTGGTCGCCACGCGTCCACATGCAAATATATCGCTGTCACGCGCGCCCATTGGCCAGAGGGGCGCTGTGCTCGGCCGCTCCCCTGGGTCCTAGAGGCCTCTCGGGCTCGCCCCCAGGGAGCCGCGAGCCGCGAGCTGTGCGTCGGCCCGCGGGTTCGAGTCCCCGCGGCCGGGTTCGAATCGGCGCCTTGTTCCTGCTCGGGGGCGGTGTTCGCGGCAGCCTCCATCGAGCGCGCATTTAGGTGTCCGGCCCCGGGCGGCGTGGGCGAGGCCCCAGCGTCCTTCCCGGTCCGGGTGTCTGGGCGGCGCTTCGTGTGCGGGGCGGGCCTGGAGGGGCCCAGCCGAGCCTGGGGGCGCGGGCGCGGCGTCCGCCTGCCTGCCCTGGGCCTGGGCCCGGTTTGCTCGTCACAGCGGCGGCAGTGACTGCGGCCCGGGGCTCCGCCAGCGTGGGACCGGCTCAGCCGTCCCGCCTCTCCCCGCCAGGACCGGGTGGGCCGGGCCGGGGTGGGCCGGCAGGCCCTGGCCCTGCGGAGCGCCCGGTGGGGTGCGGCACGACCGGCCGCCACGACATGGGTGAGCGGGCTGGTGGCAAGAGACAGGGTCGTCTCTGTCACCCCCCCTCGCCGCCGCACTGGGTCCCTGACCTCCAGGCCCCTTCCCCACCTCTCGTGGGGGCTCAGCCCGGAGCCCAGGAGTGGGCTCCGGAGAGATGGAAGGAGAGCTGCAGGTCCAGAGCCCCTTCCCTGGGCGTCGCCGTGTCTGCGGACCCCCGGCGGGTAGTGCTGGGGGGCCGTAGATCCCTCTGCAAGACGCGGGTGCTGACTGTGCCTGGGGGCTCCTTGAGGGAGGCGTGAGTGAGGACAGCACTGTGAAGTGCTGAGCCCGGGGCGTGCAAACGGTGGGCCCTGGACCCTTGCTAGCTGTGACCTGAAGGGGTAGAGCACAGACATGGCTAGCAGAGACGCTGGTGTCAGGTGGATGCAGAGCTGGGGAGCGGGTCACCTGCCAGGGCAGCGTCCGAGCTCGCCTGCCTGCAGGAGTGGGGCTGGGCCCGGAGCTGGTCCCCTCTTGCCGGCGGGCATGATGCTGAGCTTTGAGGGTGCTCCAGGGCCGCCCGGGGAGGAGTGCGGGCTTCTCCCTCCGTCTGGTGGGCTCCTTGCTAGGCTCCTGCAGCGGGAGGCTTCTGTCCCACCTAGGATGTCGGCAGGTGGCCAATGTGGGGGGGCACACGGCTTTGTTTCATTTGATTTTGGAAATATCAGAGCAACCTTTAACAACTGGGAGATTGCACACACACACGCACACACATCCCCGACTTCCCTCTCGGGAATTCAGTCACCCTGGCCTCTCTGGCCAGCAGGTGGACTGGCTGCAGGCAGCAGGTGGGAAGCAGTGCCCGTTGGTCAGGCCTGCACCCCCGGTCTGGCCTAGGCCTCACCCAGCCTAGTCATCGGCCCACGTTCTGCCTTCCCTGTAGGCAGCAGGGTATTAAACTCCCACCACCTCGGTGCTGTGGTCACCCTGCCCCAGCTTGGTGGGGAGGGCCCCTCACCACTCACAGGTGTGCTCCTGAGTTTTCTTTGGCTCCCACCTGGCCTCTTGCCAGGTGTCAAGTGCAGGGCTCTGTCTGGGTGCCCCTGGGGGCATGGTAAGGAATGACCCTGGACTGCAGGCCTGGCCCTCAGGTTGATGTCCTAGTTGTCCCCTCGGCCTGGCACTCTGAGCGTCCCTTTTGGACATCCCTCTATAGTCC
This sequence comes from Lepilemur ruficaudatus, assembly GCA_963574885.1. Lineage (NCBI taxonomy): Eukaryota > Metazoa > Chordata > Mammalia > Primates > Lepilemuridae > Lepilemur > Lepilemur ruficaudatus. The sequence continues at coordinate 21,558 of CAUYRT010020969.1, forward strand.
CTACTTCTCTTTTCTGCCTAATCCATTGCCCACTTTCCTAGAGTTCTGATTTTAGCAAACTTCCCAGAACACTTTTGCCCCTTGCCTACTCGGTACACTCCTGTTCGTCCCTCAAAACCCAAATTTCTCTTCCCCATCTCTGCCCTCCTCCCCTAGGCCGTGACCCAGAGCTGCTGCTACTTTGTCCATGGGGCAGAGCTGAGGTGACACCCAGCTGAGGCCCTGCTGTCTCTGCCCTGGAAAGGGCAGTTCTCAGACTTCATGTGCCCAGGAATTACTCCTGGGAGCTCCTCACAACACAGGACCTTGTAAGTTCTTGGCTGCGAGGGTAGGGTTGGGCCCAGGAATCTGCTTCTTACACTCCCCGCCAGAGCTTGGAGGCTTGGGGACACGTCCTCGCCAGGCAGCAGTGGCCCAGGGAGCAGACATCCTGAGTGCTACTGGGGGGTCCTGGGCAAGCTGCCCTGCGGCTGTGCCCAGGGTGGAGGGGTCGGTGGCACACTCGGGACCAGCCGCTCAGGAGTGTGTCAGTGGTCAGCCAGCAGGTGCAGGCGACCTGTAACTGTTTCCAGGCCTTTTCCAGAGGATGCCCTGGTCCCTTTAACATGCTGCAGTGTGCAGAGGAGCTGGTTTTGTTCTGCCCTCCTACACGGTAGTAACCTCTGGGTCCCTGGCGCCATCAAGCAACTCTTGGGACCTCCGACCCCAGCCCTGCCAGATGCACACGTCCTTCTTCACATGTTTATTTTCCGGGTCCCTAGGGACCCTCTCTGCAAGGGCACCACCACCCGCCATCTCCTTCTGTCCTCTGTGCCGGACGCCTGTTTGCTGGAGTCCACGAGGGGGCGCCCGAGACTGTGGTTTGGCAGCCGGTGGGCAGGGTGGCCCCAGCTGCAGGGTGCAGGCCGGTGGGGTCCTGCCTTTTGGAGGGGGCTGCTGCCCATGCGCAGCAGGGCGGGGCTGGGCTGGAGCCTGAGCGATCCCTACCTCCGGTCCTCGCTGTCCCAAGGGAGCAGGTGCTGAGCTGAGGGTGCCACAGGGCCAGCAGGGCATTTACGAGACGGATGGAGACGGAGGGGACCCAGCACCAGCCCGAGGCCCCATGTCTGCCCTCCCAGCCCCTTTGGATGCGGCTGGTACGCAGCCCCCACGGTGTGTAGCCTGTCCAGGCCGCAGTCAGTCAGGTGGAGAGCCACCTCTGGGCAAGCCCGGTGACCTGGTGGCTAGGTCTCCTCCCAGCTGCTGCTGTAGGGGGAGGGGCTGCAGCCCTGGGCGTCCCTTGGGCTCCCGAGCCCCTCAGATGCGGTCAGGGGCTCCCTCGGTTTCCTTCTTCCTCGGAATAGCTTCTTGTAGGCTGTGGGATGTGGATTGCGGTCAGGCCAGAGGCATGGCAGTGGCCTGGGTGACCCTGCCTGTCCTCTGAGCGACTTGATTCTCACCCAGGGTCTCTCAGGCAGCGTCTGGGCACTCCAGAGCCCTCATTGGTGACATTGTTCCTAACAGAAACAAATGCCCAGGGGTGGCCCCGCTTGAGGGTGAGGATTGGGTGGCAGGGAGGACCCTCCTCCCCAGGTGTGTAACCTGCAGACAGGCCCTGGCTGGCGCCTCTCTGGCTGCTGCGCAGAGCGTCTGGGACCTACCGGAGAACTGAGATTGTGGGACGTGCGCACGGAGCCTCAGTGGGCCACTCCCAGGCGCCGGGCGCCTGATCCCTGAGGTGGTCCTGGGTGGGATCTGTCACCATGCTGGGCCCAGGCCCATCTCTCATGCAGAATGTGCTCAGGTTCCAGGTTGAACAGGTCAGGTCCGAATCCTGACTCCAGGTACCAGCCCTGTGACCTTGTGCAAGTTTCCTTACCTCTCTGGACCCCAACTTCCCCTGCAGTGACACAGTGACAGTCCTACCACTGGGCAGGGCTGTGAGGCCCAAAGGCATGCCGCTTCCCAGTGTCCTGGCACAAGACTCGAGGGGGCTGGCCCTGGTGCTGAGCTGCGTGGTGCCCTGCCCGGCAGGGTGGGGCCGGCACACGCGGGGCAAAGGCTCAGTCCTCACCGACTGCCAGAGTATGGTCTCGGGAGCTGGATCCCCTGCCAGCTGCCCCCTTCCCTGGCCCAGGTGGGAAGATTGGGGCTGGGGCTGGCTTGGCCCAGTTGGAGGGTAGGGGTGACAGCTCGAACCCCGGTGGGCTGCACCCCACCCAGGACCATGTCCACCTGCCCACGGCAGGAAGTGCCTCAAAATGGGACCTGTGTGCTGGCCTCTCCGCTGCTGCTTGGGGCAGACACAGGCCACGGTCACCTTCCTGGCAACAATGGCGCATTGTGGTGGCACAGCCCAGCCTACATGTTGCAGGCCCTGCTTAGATAAACACAGGGCCGCACAATTATTAGCTTAGCGTCCAAAGGCTCTCGAGGGCTCCTGGAGGCCCGGACGGAGCTGCCGTTGTGCCCAGAGCAGGAAGTGGGAGGCTGCCCGGACACCCTCGGACCAGGGCCATGGCTCCTGCCGTCTTATTGGAGGGCACTGAGCCCAAGGGCACTGCTCTCAGCAGACGTTTGAGCAGCCCCCAGATCCCCCAGTGGGAACAAACACTCCCCACACCTCTGCCATCACTCCTGTCTGAAGGTAGACAGGAGGGTCCCGGGGACCCCATCCCCTCTTGGTGGGGGCGGCTTGTGGACCAGGACGCCCCTCCCTCCCCGGATGGTGATGGTGACTGTCCTCAGCTCTCTGCTTGGGACCTCCCATCCCTTACCCCACTGGCCTCTCATGGGAGGCCGGGTATGAGCCCGTCCTGCAGGTGAAGACCTGGCCCCAGGCCGCACCAGGAGGAGCTGCGTGGTCAGGACCCCCAGGACCCTCTCTGGTCTGTTCTGGAGCTGTGAGAGGGCTTCGTGTCTTGCTTCCACTGTCCTGAGGATCCTTCCCTGGGCGGCCAGGAGGGGAGGTGGCGTGGAGGAGGCTGGGGCTGCCCTACCCAGTCCGGCCCCTCCAGTTTACCTTGGTCCCCCAGGTCTGTGTCCAGCTTCCTCTTCTGTGGCAGACCCTGCCCGTGCTCCTGGGCACAGACGCACCCGGGTCCCTCCCCTGGCACGCTTGGATTGGCACCGGCCTCGGAGCTCAGGTCTCCCTGGGTGGAAGAGGATGCGGTCTGGGCAAGGAATGTGCCCTTCCCCTGCCGGGCAGCACTACCCCGGGACCCCCACCCCCAGCGTGTGGCCAGGGACCCACCTCGCTGTCTGAGGAGTCTGACTCGTCCAGTGCATCTGGCTCTGGCCTCTGTGCTCTGGCCTGGCTGGGCTCTGAGGGGTACAGGGTGTAGGGTCAGGCCAGGCGGGTAGCCCCAGAGGCTCACAGGCCTGCCAGATGGGAAGAGGTGGAGACAACTCTGCAGATGAGGAAACTGAGGCACGAGGGGCCAAGCAACCTGTCCTGGGCACTTGCTAGTGAGGGGCAGATGGGTTTGAGCCCGGGCCTAGTGTCTCCACATCCCCGTGTGTGCACCCCACCAGCTGGGGCGTCCTTCGCTGGCTTGGTCACTGGTGATGGGGAGCTCACCACCTGCCTGCCAGCCCCCATTGCTCAGCTGCTCTGCTGGTCACTGAGTGTGGCGAGAGGTGCCTGTCTGGGGCCCCCACTTTCTTGGTGTCTGCAGGTGGGAGGACCCTTGCCCGAGACCGAGGTCTTGCCGGTGAGGCCAAAGGGCAGAGTGGAGACTTGAGACCGCCTCCCTGCGGACAATGACCTCCGTGCCCCAGTCCCCGCCATGGTGCCGCCTCCCAGCTGCTCACTTTACCTGGACGGCTCTCGGGGTCAGGCCTTTCTCTGGCCTCATCCTCTGTCCTGCCTGGAGAGGGCAGGCTGGGCTGGGACCCTGCGGGTGGGTGTGAGGGGTCCTGGGGGAGGCAAGTAAGTGGCTTGAGTTTATTCAGGGAGACTTCCCATCCCCCAGCTCAGCCCCGGACTCCGCCTGCCAGGCCCTGTGTGGGCAGCCTTTCCCTTGCTAGTGTGAACTAGGCAGTGTGCTTTCTCTTGGGGGCTGACTTGGTGGGGTAGAGGGAAGAGAGCAGCCGAGATGGGTTGGGGACGCAGAGGGGACGTGAAGACAGGATGGGGCTCCTTACTGTGAGAGCCAGGGGCTCTTCCAGCTCTGATGCTCGGGTCCCCTCGGTGCCATTGCTGAGTGCCTGGGGGCTGTGAGTCAGGGCTTCGCACGGGGTGGGCGGATCAGGGCTGGGGGTGTGGGTAGTCGTGGGGCTGAGGGACCCGGGCTGGCCAGCCAGCTTGGGGGCATCCCGGCCGCGGCCCCGGTCTGAGAGGTCCAGGGGCTTGTCCGGGGCATACTCTTGTGTGGCTGTGGCCTCCTTCCTGCTGGGGCCGCCTGGGCCTGGAGGCTGCGGGTGCTGCCCTCCAGGCAGGACGGCTGTGGCTGGAGTGGGCCCAGCCGCCTCACTCTCGGGGCCTTCGGAGTCTGAGCTGACGGGTGGGGAGGGCCGCATGTTCCCAGGCGTGGGGGCGCCGCCAGGCCTGGTACTGCCCGCCCTCGCCCTGGCCCGCAGCTGCTGGGCCAGGAGCAGGTGCAGCGCCCCCTCCAGCCGTGTGTCCTGTGTGCCCACCGGGGCGCTGGGCAGACCCAGCAGGCGCCCAGGCTCCTCCCAGGCCTCTGCCTCTCTGGCCTTCAGGCCCTGGAGCCGGGGGCCACCAGGGGCTGCGGCAGGGGCCATGGGGCGGCTGTGGGGGCTCTGAAGGTGCAGGGACAGGTGGTGGTTCAGGAGGCAGAGGCGCTCGGCCTGAGGGGAGTGCTTCAGGGACTCACAGGTCACGGCAGGCAGCCGGGAGGCCCGCAGGAAGCTGTGAGGAGGAGAAGCCCAATGACTGTTGCCCGCGGTTAGCGGTGACAGGCCGAGTGGCCCCGACAGATGCCCCATTTCACAGGTGGGGAAACTGCAGCCCAGAGAGAGGAAGCGAGTGCCAAGGTCACATGCAGGCAGTGATCTGGTCCCCAGCTCCGGAGGCGATGCGGTATGAGCGCTTGTCACCCTGGCCAGCGGTGGGTTGGGGTCTGGGCTCCAAGGAGGGGCCTGGCCACAGAGGCCTCTGTGTCTTCCTGGCAGGATGTTCTCCATCCTACTCCTAGGAGCATCGGGGGAACCCTGCTCCTCCCCTGGGGTGCCTAGGCCACCTCTGCTCACCACGAGCCCCATGTTCCCAGACAGGAGAAGGAGGCCCTGTAGGGCCCCTCTGACACGCTTCACAGGCTTGAGCCTGTCTCCTGCCCACGCCCAGTCTGGCCACTCAGGAAGCCTGCACGTGGGAATGCCACTATCGGCAGGGTGGCAAGAAAAAGCCACGCCAGGCGAGCAGGGCTCCTAGAGGGGTGAGCAGAGGGATTTCGTGGGCTTCTGGCCCCTGCCCAGGACTGGAGTCTGGGATGGGAACTCAGCTGAGGGTGCTCCTGGTGGCCAAGGTGGGTGGGGCCTTTACCTTTCCAGGGGGAGGCTGTGCTCATACGGTGGGCTGGGAGGGCTGCTTCTGGTGGGCGGTGGCGGGGGCGTCCCATTGGTGGAGGCATGCTCGGCAAGGCAGACCCGGGACCCAGGCCGCAGCACAGCGATGGTCCCATGCAGCTGGTTGGAGATGCGCTGGGGGCTCTGCACAGGGACAGGGTCAGCCTGGGGGACAGCAGCTGCCATCTGCACCCGGCCAAGGGCTGCTCCTGCTCTGCCCTACTCTCTGCATGAGCCTGGGTGGGCCACCCTCTCCCGGGCCTCACCTCCACCCACGTCAAAAGGAGAGTAGTGATCCCTGCCTGGCACGAAGGACAGGGACGCAGTTGCCAGCCTGCTGCGAGGGGCTGGCCTGGCTGAGTGTGGTGGGTGCCGTCTCCGTCGCCCTTACCAGGTCTGGGGCCCGCGGCTCAGGCAGGTTGGCACCCGGGGAGGTTTTGGCCACTGGAGATGTCCTGGGCCCTGCTGGCTTCTCTGTGGAAAGAGTAGCCGTGGTGAGAGCTCGGGAGGCACTCGGGGGGTGCTCAGCCCCTGGCCAGGGCCCCATGCTTGGGGACCCAGCCTCCCACCTCTCCGGGTCCCCACAGCACCTTCACCCCATGGACCTGCACCCAGGTGGTCTTCCTCAGCCTCCTTGGGGCCTCCTGGTGGCTTCTCGGTGATGGCCTTCCAGGCGCCGGGGGAGGGGAGGTGCAGGGGTGAGGAGGGGTCCAAGGTGCGCTCCCTGGCCAGGGGCTTGGGCCTGTCTCTGGCGGGGAGGCAGAGGCTGGGGGTGAGGGGGGCAGGGCACTCTCTGCGGGGAGACCCCCCCCTCCAACACTGCCTGCGGCACCACTGTTACCGGCTCCCGTGGACATGTGCCAAGTGCCTGGGTGGGTGGGCACCGGGGAATCAGGGTGTCCGGGCCTGGCCCCCTTGCCACTTACTCCAGGCCCCGAAGCCGCTTCACCTCCTCCTTCAAGGCCCTGTTCTCCTCCTTCAGCCCGTTCATCTCGCCGGCTGCAAGAGGCAGGGGTCGGGGAGGGCAGCAGGGGCAGGGTGAGGGGGTCCTCGCAGCACCAGGGGGCCCCTCCTGCTCTTGTTCCTAGCGGTGTCCCCAGCACTCAGCCCGGGGCCTGGCGTACAGCAGGTGCCCCACAAATGCTTGCCGCATGAGTGGAGGGCTGGACGTTATTGAGTAAGCAGCACGGGCCTCGAGGTTGTGGAAAGTGCGGGGAGCCCCCACACGTGTCCCTGGGGCTTCCCCCGAGGGGCAGGGAGCTCGTCCTCTGCCACCGGTAAGACCAGTGGGACCTGGGCCTCTGTGGGACCCTTCTTCATCACAGCAGGGACACCAGCCAGATGCCTGACGGTGGGGACACGCGGGGCTGGCAGTGGCTTTGTTCCATTTGTCCCCCAGTGGCATGGGGCTGGACTGCCTGCCCTCCTTCCCCATGACCCCGCGTGGGCTGAACCCCCCCCCCGGAGGGACCCCGAGGGTCTGCGGCCGCTCACTGAGGATGAAGATGTGCTGCAGGCTCTGCAGGTGGGAGCTTTCGAACTCATGCTGCTTCCTCCTGGCCAGCTCCTGGGTGACCATGCATCGGTCGCACAGGCCGGCCCGCAGCCTGTGGGGATGGGGAGGTGAGAGGTCGCTCTGAGGGGGAAACTGAAGCCAGTGCCAGGGTGTTCCCTGTGGACTAAGTGTACCATGTTCAACTGAGTTTTGGGAGAAATCTTGAAAATGCAATTTACTTAAGGCTCTGAAAAGTACTGCAGTGGAGAAACCTTACCCTGGAGTTTCCCAAACTCATTCCCAGGAACCCTGTCGTCTCCCTGCCCTGAGCCCGCCAGCCTGAGCGGGCTGCCAGGCGGCGCCACCCACCTGTTCTCCAGCACCCGCAGGTTTTCCTTCAGCGCCTTCTGCTGCTCCCGGAGCTGGTGGTTCTTGGCGAAGAGCTCCTCGAGCCTCTGCACGTCCCTGTGGCGGCACATGCCAAGCTGGGGCCACTCTGGCCGGGAAGCCACACGCTGTCCCCACTGTGCGGCCTGAAGCCCAGCTCTGTCCGGCACGCCCTAGGCTGGGTTTGGGGCTGGGTCCTGCTCTGTGTACCTCACGGTGGGGCCTTGCCCTGGAAGCAGGTGCCCCCTAATGTGCGTCATTCGTGTGCCACTTCTGTCTTGTCCCTGTGCCACTTTAGCCACAGCCCGGTCTGTGACACGGGAACAAGGGAGCCCGCCCACAGGCCGCTGTGTGATGAGGTGTGACCCCGGCGAGTGCTGTTCCTGATACTCTGACTGTGGCCCTGGGGCGGAGATGCCCCGCGTGCAGGGATGGACACCCCTGCAAGGCCAGCGCACCCGGGGCCCAGTCCCAGCTCTGCACCTGCTCGCTGTGGCCTGGCACAAGTGACTCTCCCCCAGCCCTGCGCCAAGGCCCAATTTCCCCTCCTGCATCAGAGGATGGTGGCGGTGCTGGCGCCCTGGGGCTTGGGGGGATGCCCTGAGTGGTCCTGGCCCCTGGGGAGGGGCTCTCCTTGCCTCTGTTTCTCACTGGGCCCGACCTGGCCCAACTCACCGGCACCTCTCTGAGTTCAGTTCCAGAAGCTTGTTCTGCAGGCCTGGCGGAGAGAGCAGAGGGGAGGGAGGTCAGGGCCTGTGGCCCCCTCTGCCTGCAGCATCCCCTGCCCTGGCTGCCGTGCGGGGCTCTCCAGACTCTGCCTACCTGCCCAGGCGAGGCACTGCCTGACACCCCGCTGGGGGTCCCGCCTGCACCCCTCCTGCTGCTACGCGCTCTGGCCTTGGCCTGCGCTCAGTCTCTGGGCCTGCATGAGACCCTGTGGCCTGTGCCCAGTGTCTCTCCTTTCCCTGGGGTCTCTGGATCTGGCATCGGCCGGGAGGTTGGTGGGGACCCCGGCATGGGAAGTCACCAGCCACCCGGGAAAGGCAGAGATGCTGAGAGGGGCCTGGGGGTGCAGCCGGTGTTGAAATGAAGGGCTATGGGGCAGACCCCTCAGACTTCTTCTTGCTGTATCTTTGGGGTCCGGCTCGGCCGGGCTAGCCTGGGGCTGGGGAGGCATGGGGTCTTGCCCAAGGAGCCCCACCCCTCTCGGTTGCTCAGGAAGCAGCCACAGGACCTTTGGACCTCAGGCAGGCGTGGGTGCTCTTTGGAAAGGGCCCAGGGAGGGGCTGGCCCTGGCTCTGGAGTGGGCGGTTAGAGGGGGCTGTGGCCCTGTCCCTGTGGGGGAATTGGACAGGAGTATGAGGCCTGGGGAAGATCCTAGGGGGAAGAGAACTTCAGCTCTGTGCCTCGAAAAGTTCTGGAAGGGTCCCAGGAGCCACATGCTCCTGTTCCTGGAAGGGGCAGCCTCTGCTGGGAGGCGCCGGGGCCCTGTCCTGGGTGAGGGGTCCCCAGGCCGGGGCTGCCAGCTCTCTTTCCTGCCTGGCTGCAGGCCAAGCCTCTGGGAGGACGTGGTACGGACTTGCTGGGCCTGGCAGGTGCCATGCAGTGTGGGTAGCAACCTTGGAGTGTGCCCCACCTTGGGGCCACACCCTGGAGCCGTGGTCTGTGGACCCTCCAGCAGAGGGCAGTGTGTGGCAGCGGCCACGTGCAGCTCTGGGCCTCGGCTCAGGACGCCCCTTCCTGGACCAGAACGATGGGGGCCCCAGACTTGGTGCAAGTTGGATGTGACATGCGGGAAGGCCCTGGCCTGCCTGGGCTCTCGGGGCCACCTGTGGAGGTGAGGGCTGTGGACTCCGCCCCCGCCCAGCGCCTGGCCCCGGCCACTCACCCAGGACCTCCTTCTCGTGGGTCTCCTTCAGCCTGTTCAGCGACTCCATGAAGCTCTCCATGGCCCTGGCCCCGCTGCTGGGGTGTGGGGACCCCTCCTGCCCTCTGTTTCCCGCCTGCAGGGGAGAGGTTGGCTTAGGAAGGAACCGTGGGCTGCAGAGCCCAGCACAGGAGGCAAGTGGCCTGTGTGGGCAGAACTCACACTGTGCTGCAGGGGCTGCCCCGTCGAGGTTGGGCTGCAGGACCCGGAACCCCACAGGCAGGTGCAGACAGTGTGGTGTGGGGTTTCAGGATTCTACTCACCAAGGTCATACACATACACATGCACAGAGACAGCATGTCCACACGCAACACACATGTGCATGCATGCACACCATCACACACGCACACACCACACATGGGTATATACAACACACATGCACATGTACAGACACACATGCACATATAACACACACACAACACACATAGACATGCATGCAGACGTGCACACTCACACATATGCACACACAGACATAGATACACAGACATGGACATGCAGACACGGATGCTCAGACACAGACACACAAATTCACATGGACACGCTAAGTCATAGATGCACACAGATACACTCTGGCACAGACACATGCAGACATATGGACACATAGACTTACACACACCAACACACGCACAAACACACTGGCCCTTGTCTGCCCAAGGAAGTTGTCCCATGTTGAGAGGCTGGAGGGTCCCAGAAAGGGCAGGACTCAGTCCACAGAGGGGTGCTGGCCACGGCCCCCCCACCAGCCATCCCTGTGCACAGGTCCCGGGAGGGGCTTGGCCAGCCGTGGACACCTGGGCCCCACGGGCTAAGGCCAGAATTAAGGGAACACAGGGTCCTTGTAAGCTGGGCCTGGGGACCCGGGGGCCTGTCCCAGCTCCCCATGACCTGGGGAGAGCCCAGGCAGGAGGCTGGGAGGACTGAACTTGTGGGGCCGTGGTGGCCCCCTTTTCCCCCTCCCACTAAGATTGGCCCCCCGCTGGGCCTCTGTGAGCCTGTTAGCCTCCGCAGCTGACCTCTGCGCAGGAGTGGGCTCCCTCTCAGTCAGGCTGCGCTCTGTCCTGCCCAAGGCAGTGTGTGTGCATGTGTGTGCAGGAGGACAGGCTGCCATGCAGCCCAGAGCCCAGCGCCCCCCGCAGTGTAATGCCGAATGACACGAGCCAGATGCAAGGGGACAACAGGTGTAGAAGGAGGTACCCCCACTCTGGGCTCCTGGAAGTTGGGGTGCCTTTGGGGTGGGGCTGGGAGGGGCGCCCCTGCCCAGGGAGGCAGGCCCTGGCCCTCAGAGAAGCCATTGGACCTGGGGTGAGGATGGTGGCTGGGAGGCCCTCACACCCATGGTCAAGTGTCCAGCACAGGGCAAAGCCGTGACTTCCGGAGGCTGTGCTTCATGGGGCAGTGGGGCTGTGGGGCAGGCAGCAGAGGGAGGGCCTGTGTCCTGGGGCGACCGCATTGTCCACGGGGGCCGGCTGGGCAGTGCTGGCTGGGCAGTGGTAGGTAGAGGGTGGGGCTACCCAATCTTGTATCTCAGACCCACCTGGGCTCTCAGATGGCCCCAGAACCTGCCAAGAGAGTGGAGGTGACGGCGGGTGGCTCTGTGTCAGGTGGCTGAGGGCTTTTGGTGAGGGTGCCCTCGCCACCACGACGCTGGATTCTAGAGGCCGAAGGGGGCGGGGCTCGAGCCGGGGCGTGGGTCACGCGGCCAGGATCAGTGATGATTTCGGCCCCACTTCCCGAGCTCTGCGTACATTGTCAGTTTCAGGATCGAGCATCTAATCTTGATGAAACCCGGAGGAGCCCTCTCTCCAGATGGGGAAACTGAGGCTCAAGGAGATCACGCCACCTGCCTGGGGAAGTGGGGGCTGGGGCATGTTCCCCCATTGGCCCCGGCATGCCCGGCTGTGCTGGCTTCACCCTGTCGAGGGCCCCGGGAGGTGAGACCCTCAGCTGGGTACTCCGTGGGCCCAGGCTGCAGCATGTCGGGCCGAGGGGGGCCGGGAAGGGCCTGAGCTGCAGCTCCTGAAATTCCACCCAGACCCGCTTGACAGGCAGCTCTTCCCGGCCCCGGCACCCACTGCGTGGGCTGGGCCGACGCCCGTAAAGGAGCCGCCCAAGGGAGCCCACGGTGCCTGTGGGCCCAGAGCGGCCTGCGCAGGCTCCGGGTTTGCACGAGAGGTGGGCCTCGTGCCCAGCGATGCCATCGTGGTGTGGAGGACAGGACAGTGGGTGCCGGAGCTCCCTCTGCCCCAGACCACCCTGCAGGCCCTGCCCGGCTGCTCCTCGCGAGGCCCCCCAGGACCTGCTCTCCGGGTAGGCGCAGCAGGCGCGAGGCCCTGAGGCAGGGCGTGTGGGAGTCTGGATCTGAGAGGGAAGGGGTGAATCCTGCTGGGAGCCCCTCCTTTCCTGGGGGCCCAGGGCTGGGATGGGACCTAGCAAACCCACTTGGACCATAGGTGACAGTGCCGTGGGGATGGTGTGACTTCCCTGGGCGTGCAGGTGGCAGAAACGAGTATGGCCAAAGCAGTGGCCAGAACCAGTCTCCTGGGCTCCTGCCCCCTTGGGGCAGCCTGGTCCCCAGGAGTGTCGGGGGATCTGGGGAAGGGATGACAGTGGAGGGGTGAGGTCTGCCTGTCCTGGTGCCTTCAGGAAGAACTGGCGGCTTGGGCCAAACCAAATGGACCGAGCTGTGGAAAATACCCACAGCCTCGAGCAGAGGCTCGGTGGCCGCCTCACCCTGCTGGCCTGGTCTGGGTCTGTCACACTTGCCGAGGGTGGCTGGGGGTGCTGTGGGTGCAGGGAACTCTGATGGGGGGTCTCCCCCAGCCTGGGGGTGCTGCAGTGAGGCTGTGACAGGAGAGAAGTTGGGGAAGCTGTGCACAGAGGAGGGTGGCCTGAGTTTCTCGGGAGCCTTGGTGGCTTCACGGGGCTGGGGTGGGTGGGTGAGCAGAGGATCTGAGCTCCGTTCCTCAGGGCCCCAGACAGGTCCAGGGACCCCTGCTCTGCTAGGGTGCCCAGGCTGGAAGGCCTCAGCTGGTGCCCAGCCCCTGGGGGTACTAGGGGAGGGCAGGGCAGGGCAGTCAGCCTCTGCCCCACCGGGCTCTGCTCCACCGGCCTGTGCAGCTGGGCAGGGGAGGGGCAGGCGGAAGGGTCTCATGGCTGTCCCTTATCAGACCCTCCCTCAGCCTGCCAGACCTCGACCTCGGCCCTGTTTTGCCATTGAGGACACAACCTGGACTGGGGGTCTTGTCCCCAATCAAGCTAGTGAGAAGCAGCCAGGCTTCGGCTAAGCCAGGGCTGCACCTGCTGCCTGGCGCTGTGAGGGCGTCACTGGTACTGGCACCTGGGCCCACCCAGACTGCTCCGTAAGACCAGGGCAGCACTGGCATTACCAGGACTGAACAGAGGCCGTGCTGCACATTGGTACCCCTCCGCGCCTTGGACGGGCAGGGCCCAGGAGAGCCCTCTGCAGGGAGCCTGAAGGCTGTGGAACACTTTCCACCTGTGTCCTCCTGGGGGAATCGGCACATGCTGTGGACCCCACCTGCCCCTCAGGGCCCCCACCTGTTCCCCAAGGTCCCCACCTGCCCATCAGGGCCTCCACCTGCCTCTCAGGGACTCTACCTGCCCCCTCAGCACCCCATCACCACCTCAGGGCCCCAACCTGCCATCCCAGGGCCCCACCTGCCTCCCAGGGCTCCCCAGAGTGTCCATTCAGGGGGTGGAGGTTTGCTATTGTTAAGTCCACCGGGGGTTCTCGATGCCCCTGAGCTGGCTAGGATGGGGCAGGAGTCCTGCTCCCGAAGATGCTGGCCAGAGAGTCAGCCCAGGGCTCAAGACACGGGCTCCGAGTTGACAACCCTGAGTGTGGCTCCTGGTCCTGTCTTTACGCTCTGTGCATACTCAGGCAGTTTGCTTCACCTCTCTGAGCCCTGTTTTCACCTCTGGGGGAGTAATAACATGCTCCAGCCCCTATGTCAAGTTGCTCTGAGGCTCCTACAGGTAACACATGGCAGCGACACCCACTCGGCCTGGAGCTCCACGGGAGGCAAGTGCTCAGTTGATAGCAGAGGGAGACCCCGCACCCATCTGTGCCTCCCTCGCATGCACCCCCCCCCGCCCGTGGCTCGCAGCGCGAGCTGTGGGAGCCCCTTGCTCCTGGACAAGTCCACGTCCCGTTGCCACAAAGGCCTCTTGCAGGAGGACCCAAGTTCCCAAGTCAGGGCAGAGGTCTGGGCTTCCAACAGTGACGACGCTCACGTCTTGGGGTAGTGGCTTCCTGTGGGCTCACTTCAGGTCCACGGCATCCTGGTGGCTGTGCCCAGGGGAGGCACCATCTGGTGCCACACGCAGGCGAGGGGACCACGGCCCCAGCTCCCTGCCCCTCCCAGGGCACTGACCCCGAGGCGGCTCCCAATCTGCTTGGGCTGGCTGCCCCCACCCCAGGCCACCTGCCCTCCAGCAGGCCCCTTGGGGAGACGTGCTGGGCTGGACCCCGATTCTGTCCATCTGTCCGACTGTCCACCCGTCCATAAAAGCCATGACGACTACAGCAGTGGCTGTGGCAATGGCTGCTGTTGCCCTGGTGCCCGCGATGTGCTGAGCTCCACGCCGGGCTTTTCCCACTTGCAGGTGCGCTAAAACCCTCCTGGTGTCACCGCGGAAGCCAAGCTCAGAGTGGCTGCCTGACTGGCCATCTTCACTGCGACACCCAGTCCCCAAGGGGCCCCTCCTCCACCTGCCTCCTGCAGCCCATGAGGGACCAGGTGCCATCAGAGCCCCTGAACTGCTGTGGCGTGAGTGTTTGTGGAGCGTGTCCTGCCGGCCGGCTGTGTAGACGTGTATGGTCAGAGCCCACTGGGTCTCTGAAGGGTGCTGATCCTCTCATGCTACAGATCTGGGCACTGAGTCAGGCCACAGGTAGGCAGGTGGAGGCAGGATATAACCCTGGGTCTGGCTGGCCGCTAAGCCTCCTCCTGCCCTCTGCAGTGATGGCCAAAGTCTCTGCCCTGGAGACTCTGGTCAGGTTACTTGTAGGGCCATGCCTCAGTTTCCCTAACCGTATAACAGATGGGTGGTGAGCACTGACCCAGGCTCCTGGAGGCAGGAAGGAGGCTGTGCCACCTTGACTGTCAGGGCTCTTGGCACCTGGTGGGTGCTCCAATGTCAGACCCTGTGACAGGTGGCTGAGGCCAGCCTCGGGGTGGAGCTGCCTCCAGCCCCTCTTGCCGGGCACCTGAGAGGAACTTTGTGTGCAGTGGCTCACCCGCACACTGGCACGGCCCACACTCTCCCTGGCATGGCCTTGGCAACCCCTGTTTTGTAGCTGAAGAAGCCGAGGATCAGAGATGCCACCTGTCCATGATCACCATCTTGCAAGGGATGCAGCCAGACACAAACAGGCCTCCTGGTGACCCCATGGGCCAGCTCAGGGGTGGTGAACCAGGTCCAGAGAGGTGTCTGCCAGGGCAGTTTCTGACATCTGCCAGACACACAGACCCACAACAGTCATGTGCACACACGTGACACCCACATCCACACATGCAGACAGTGACAATATCCCAACTCGGAGAAACACACATTGGTACACATTCCGGCAAACAAGCTCCCAGGCATGGTGTCAGCTGTCCCTCACTGGCTGTGCATGTAGCCGCAGCACGGGCCCAGGGACAGCTGCACATGCGTGTGCCTGTGCACACACACACTTGTGTGTCTCATGCACACGTGCCCCCCCACCGTGTTTGCGCACACAAGCATGGAGGAACAAGGCAGGTGTCACTTTGCAGCTCAGGTAACAGTGATCCCTGCAACCTGACTCCTCAAGGATGGGCCGCTCCCGCCCTCCCGCCCTCCTGCCGCTGCCACCCTGGGGCTGCCTCCCTGAGCCTTGCTGGGGGGGGCAGTGAGCAGGGCCCTTGTTTGTCATCGCCTCCCACAGGCACCGAGCTGAAGGCAGCCTGTGCCCACCCATGTGCCACCCCTCACCCCCTGGCTGCACCTGCTGCCGCCTCTCAAGGGCCTGGGCCAGGGCAGGTCCAGGTTGAGTGTGTGGCCACCTGCCCATTCCTGGTACCCCTGGGCCCCTGAGCCAATCACACCTCTCTGCACCCGGCCCTCTGCCCAGGAAGCCCACCGAGCCCTCCTACACGCGTGGTCCCCGGGACCAGGCACCCGCATGCCGCCCCACGGGAGAGGGTGTGCCGCCCCACCTGCCCCGCCTCCCCTCGCAGGGGGCCTGGTCGGGCCTCCAGCCTCCAGGGTGAGCACCCCCGGCTCCCCCAGCATCCCCAGCTGCTCCAGCCGCCCGGCCCCGCGTCCCGGGTACTCACGCGTCCCGGGTACTCCCGCGGCCCCTCGCCCGCCTCGCCCTGGCCGACCTCTGTGCGGAGCCCCAGCGCTGCTCTCCACCAGACAGAAGCGAGCAGTGTGTGAACTTGCACAGGCAACAAGACATAATTTTGGTCAAACCCGCTTGACAGGTTTTCGATTCTCCCAGCCAGGAGCAGAAAGGAGGCAGAGACTGCCCGGAGCGGCCCAGCAGGTTCTGCCATCTCGCAGAGAGTGGCCCGACAGGTTGGTCCGCAGCCACATAGAGATGGGATTGTTTCCCCGCGATTACCTCGTGGCCGGGGCTGCGGGCCGGAGCCAAGCGCCAAACAAGGACAAGCTGCTCTGGGGCCCTGGACACGGGGGCCTGGGCGGAGGAGGGCAGAGGGGGCACTCAGGGGGGCTCGGGGTGGGCCGGAGGGAGCAGACCTGCTGGTCTTGGCCCCGTGGCAGGGAGGAGGGAGCTCTCTGGCCCAGTGCAGCCCCCTTCCTGCTCACATCCCGCTCACGGGTGACCTTGGGCAGGGCAAGCTTCCCTTTCTGGCCTCGGTCTCCTTGCCTGTCGGTTGTGGTAATGAGCACAAGGCCTGCCCCTGCCAGAGCTCAGGGGACTTTCTGGAACTGCTGCTGGAAGTGGCCCCACCCAGCACCCCCTGCCAGGGGAGCGGGCCTTTTGCTTGTGCTGGGACGGGCAGGGTGGGCCTGGGCTGCCCTGTCTACCCAGGTCTGCGGGGTCCAGGTGAGTGGGCACCTCTGGAGCTCAGGGCAGGATGGGTGGCCCCAGCCAGGTAGGGCCTGGGTGACAGTGAGCTGGGGCTGGCCCGGCCCAGGGTGGCTGGAGCAGTTGGACACTTCAGTTTTAGGCATTTGTCATCTGGACAGCAACACTGTGGCCACACTCACACGTGGCCACCCCACGGTCCCCTGTCCTCCCCCACCCACACCACAATCTCTGCCCCAGGATTCCTCTCCCCTCCCTGCCTCACTGCCGCTGTCCTTGCCTCAGCCTGTCTCGTCTCTGCACAGAAGCAGGGGCTCCTGGGTCTACGGGGCTACTGTCCCCGCCGTGGGCACCGGAGTGGACCCGGGCAGTGCAGGGCCCGCAGGAGGAGGACCCAGGATCCTGGCCAGCAGCCCAGGTGAGGTCAGAAGACAGACTTCCTGCTCCCTGCTGGTGGCCTGGCCCTGGGCTCAGGGGAGGGCTGGGTCATCTCTGGCCCCACCATGACCCCTCCAGGCTCCGGCTGGGCTTCAGGGCTTGGTCAAGGCCTGTGCGTGGCCTGCCTGCCCCTCCTGGCCTGGCCCTTCGTGAGAGGTGTCTGCACTGCGGTGTGTGTGCATGTGTGTGCGCATGTGTGTGTGCACACGTGTGCTTGTTTTTCACTGTAGACTGAATGTTTGTGTCCCCCCAGGTTCCCATGTTGAAACCTCCCCCGAGGGGATGGCGTTAGCAGGTGATGAGGTCATGAGGGCTGCGCCTCAGGGATGGGGTTGGGCCCTCGTGAAAGAGGCCCGAGGGAGACCCTCACCCTGTCCGCCTGGGCTCACAGGGAGAAGGCGCCGTCCACGAGCGGGCGGTGGGCCCAGGGCAGCCGTGGCTCTG
Source organism: Lepilemur ruficaudatus (assembly GCA_963574885.1). NCBI lineage: Eukaryota > Metazoa > Chordata > Mammalia > Primates > Lepilemuridae > Lepilemur > Lepilemur ruficaudatus. The sequence goes on from CAUYRT010020969.1 coordinate 38,799, forward strand.
CTGCACCTCGACCTTGGACTCCAGCATGGCGCTGCGAGAAACACGTTTCGCTGTTACAAGCCGCCGGCCTTGGGTGTTTCGTCGTAGTGGCCTGCACGGGCTGACACGCCCCTGGCGCGTGAGCATGTGCATTCAAACATGGTCAGCCTGATGCCCGCAGCTTGTACATGTTCACCTGCGTGTCTTTATGTGTGTGACGTTGGCTGTGTTCTCGTCATGTGTGTGGCTGGGTGTACCGGGTGTGTGGTGGGGGAGCGGGGCCACGTGATGTGGTGTTGTGGCTGCGCATGTGTATGTCAGGGGTCCCCACCAGCAGCGCTGACCCTCAGACCGGCCTGGGTCAGCTTCCAGAGTCTGGGGCCGGGCTGGGGCTTGGTCCTGTAGCTCTGCGCCTGCTGCCCCTCCCCCACCCCAGCCAGGAGCCGTGAGGCTGCAGGACAGGCAAAGCCTCCACCAGCATCTGCCCCAGGACGTGCTCAGGTGAGGGCTTCCTGCTCCGGGCTGGTCAGCGGAGGGGCAGGTATGCTGAGGGGCAGCACTAGTGACCGAGCAAAAGCGATGAGTCTCTGGGGACAGCCGCTCAGCTGCCACACAGCCCTGCAGCGCGGTGCACGCGCCCGGCATCTGTGCTCCTCATCCCTCCACCTGGAGTGGGGACAAAGGTGGCCCGGCCACGTGGTGGAAACCTGCCCAGGATCAGAAGGTGCACCCACCTCAAAAGCACCCGCTGGGCGGAAGCAGATGGACATAGCGAGGAGCTCCAACTCCGCAGACCAGAGGCCCCGGAGAGAAGCGTCCAGCCCGTGGTGGCCGGCGCGGGTTAGAGGTGGCCTGGGGTCCGGGTGGGGGTGACACAAGGGCAGGAAGACACTATGGGGACGGGAACGCTCTGCAACTCGGCTGTGGTGGTCATTACCCGGGAGTGCAAAACACATTACCCTGGCACTCCTGACCCGTACGTGCAAAACACAGACTTTGTTTTACGCAAATTATACCTAGTAAGGTAGGTTTTTAAAAACATTAATGAGACTGACTTTGAGAGCAGTTTTAGGCTCACAGCAGAGTTGAGAGGAAAGTACAGACATGTCCCCAACACCGCCTGTCCCCCAGGCACAGCCTCCCCGCGGGGTCACCCTGCAACACGGACTACCAAGCCAGAGTTGGTGCGTCGTTACCACCCAGCCACGCTTGGCGCTCACATTCCGTGGGTTTGGAGAGTGTCATGACGTGGACCCACTGTCACCATCTCACAGAGCAGTGTCACTGCCCTAGACCCCGGCTTGCCCTGTGCATCCCTCCGTGCCCGGCCCTGGCAACTGCGTCTTTCAATTGTCTCCGCGGTGTCACGTTTTCCAGGGTGTCACGAAGCTGGAACCACACGGAGTCGCGGACTCGGCGATGTGTGCCGGAGGCTCCACCGCGCTGTCTGGCTTGACGTTGATAGTCAAGTTGGGGTTCCGTTCTAGATGGACCGCCGTGCATTCTCCCGCCGACTGAGGATGTCTCGGATGCTTTTAGGTTTTGGCCACTATGCATGAGACCGGTATAAACACCCACAGGCGTGTCTTCGTGTAAATGCAAGTTTCCAACTCTTTTGGGTAAACACCAAAGAGCACAATCGCTGGGCTGTGTGGTGAGAGTGTGTTTCGTTGCGTAAGAATGAAACTGATGTTTAAGAAGCCGGAGGCTCAGTAGGGTCCCAAGATGGGTGTGGCTGTCCACTGCCCGAGCTGCAAGACACACCACGGTCCCCGCCCCGGCCCACCCCCGCCACCCCACTGTCTGGCCTCGAGGCAGGATGCCCGTGCTAGGCACTGGCCTCACTTTCTCTGTTAGCCCTGCCTGTCGCCAGTCTCCTTCCTGCCCCGCCTGTGTTCGGCTGTGGCTTGGGGACAATGCAGAGGCCACAGCTCCCCCATCTGCCTTTAGGAGATAGGAGCTGGACCCCAATACCACCATGGGACCTTTGTCCCCTCCTTGGGTGTTCGAACAGCGAGCGTGTACTGGGGGACACATGGAGCTCCTCCCCCATTCTGCACCCCAGACCTCTGCTCCTGCCACCCCTCGGATAACCACGGTAACCAGGTGCTAACAGCTGCCCTGGGCTGAGTTACCACTGGAGGCCCAGTGCTTCCACTGTATCAGCCCCCTTCACCCCTCCGCTGTTTTACAGGTGGTGAAACTGAGGCCCAGGGAGGTGACCTGTCTTGCCCAAGGGCATCACCTGGTGATGGCCACCCCCCGGAAGCTGAGCTTGGATCTGTTTAGGAGCACCCAGGCTCTGCCACCATGATGGGCCCCTGGCCGCTGTCCCTGAGCCTCAGTTTACTCCTCTGCAGCCCTCCTTGCAGGTGGATGTGAGGATGAAACGGGGTCCTGCATGGGCGTTCCCTTGCCCAGTCCTCCCGCTGTGCCAGGTGCTGGGGATGTGATGGGCGTCCCGGCTCCCTGGCAGCGTCAGGGCACAGCAGAACCTCAGCACACGATGGGGCGGATGTGGCCGGGCCTCAGGGTCTGGGGGCTGCTCTCACCAGCCCCCCAGCTAGAGGACGAGTGGGCCTCGGTTTCCCTAGTGGCCCTCACCGACACTGCTGAGCCTCAGGGCAGCACCCAGCACGAAACCCTGGCAGCTGCTACCCCACTGAGGGGCTGAGGCCTGGGGAGGGGACTGAGAGGGCTCCCAGCGCCTGCTTCCTGGGCCAGTGGGGGGCAAACTGCCCGCAGGGTGATGCGGCTCTCTTTCATCCGAGCTGGAGAGAGATAAGGTTCAAAGGCGCCTGGCTGTAAACGCACCTTTAAAAGCCAGGCCCTCTGCTGGTGTTTGTGCGGCTGGTGACAGATAAGGGGCTGGGTGGGGGCACAGCTCCAGGCCAGGCCGCAGGGCTCTGGCCCCAGATAAATGGGTCACCTATTAATATGGCCCCAGAAGGGGCCCTGCAGGGAGAGGACTGCCTTCTGGGGTGTCTGGGCCCCCTCCGTGGCCATTGTCCCTTCAGACAGGTTCCTGGTGGCCTGGCCGGGGCCTCCTGGAGGCAGATGCTGTTGCCACAGGGCCAGGCTTCGGGGCAGGCAGCTGGGCGGGCGGAGGGCCCTCCCAGCGGGGGGAAAGGGTGAAGTGCACCCCGTCTTTTCTCCATGTGGCCTCCACACTAGGCACTCTACTTTAAAAATTACTTTTTGATAACACAAGAACTACAAGGATAACCCCCCTTGCAAAGCTGTAAACATTGCAGATAAGGCCAAAGTCTCCTTTTATTGTCACCTTTCATCCCCTCCCCAGGGTGACCTCTGTTTCTGGGGAGCCTGCTTCCTGCCGGATCTTTCTCTGAGCTACCACCTACCTCCGCGCTGTCCCTGTCTAAGCAGTCAGTGGCACCGTGCACATTCACAGGTCTGTGCAGCCGTCCCTGTGGCTGGATTCCAGAACATTCTCATCGCCCGGGAGAAAGCCCTGCACCGATTATTAGCAGCAGTCGCTGCCCTTTGCCTGGCCACCACCGCTCCGCTTTCTGTCTCTTCACATCTGCCTGTTCTTCATGCTCCGGAAAACAGAATCGGCCGTGTGGCCGTTGGTGTCCGGCCGCTTTCTCTGAGCGCGATGTCCCCTGGCTCAGCCACGGTGCAGCCGTGGCATCAGCGCCTCACTCCTGGGTGGACCCTGTTCCTTTCCACCCACGCATTGGCGACGGGCACTTGGTTATTCCCACCCAGTCACAAGAGCATGAGGACTCCTGTGGTTCTGGAGCATTTGGGAGGAAGGGCTGGGGGGCGGAGCAGGACCCGTGGGGGTGTGTGTGAAAGGGTCAAACCCTCATCTGTGGCTGTGCTGGCCAAGAGGTTGTGTCTTAACCCGAAAACTCGAGGAGCCTGGTGCTTCGAAGGCGAAGCCGAAAGGGCCCCTGAGCCGAAGGAGCCTCCGGTTGGTGGGAGCTGCCGGGTGTGGGGTGGGGGGGGGCAATTTCCCCACCAGCCGGCAGAGCCGCTTCTCTGCTGAACTGTGCGCCGACACCATTGCTAAAATAACTAAAGTCAGGGGCCGTGTGGAGGGGCTCGCCTTGTGCGCAGCATGGGGGACTGACTGGGCGGGCCGGGCTCCCGCCCTGGCACCTGTTGGGGGGACCCCGAGAGTGGGGCAGAGAGAAGGGCCTGGAGGCACATCATGGGACGCCCCGGGCCACTTTGCCCTCTAGGCTGACCTCAGCTTCCTTCCTGGGACACGGGTGACTCTTGGCATCTGCTCTCTGCAGGGAGCGGACTGAACGTGACAGCCGCTCGGCTCTCCGGAGGGGCTGGGATTCGTTGCCATTTCGGGCTCGGTGTCGGCCCCCGGTGGGGCCGCGGTGGGATGGGGGCTGAGTGGCGCAGGGTGGCAGAGGTTGTGTCACCCCTGGACGCATGGCACCTAGGTCATCGGGCAGTGACCATCGCCTCGAGCCTGCCGGCAGTTCTGGGGCTCCCTGCCTGGCTCCAGAAAACAGAAGACTTGTTTTTCTGCTCACTTGGCCCCTGGCTGGAGCTGCAGTGGCCGTGCTCCCAGCTCCGCGTGGCCATGCTCCCAGCTCCATGGTGGCCGTGCTCCCAGCTCCGTGTGGCCATGCTCCCAGCTCTGTGTGGCCATGCTCCCAGCTCTGCGTGGCGGTGCTCCCAGCTCCGTGTGGCCGTGCTCCCAGCTCCCTGGTGACCGTGCTCCCAGCTCCGCATGGCCATGCTCCCAGCTCCATGGTGACCGTGCTCCCAGCTCCATGATGACAGTGCTCCCAGCTCTGTGTGGCCGTGCTCCCAGCTCCGCATGGCCATGCTCCCAGCTCCGCGTGGCCGTGCTCCCAGCTCCGCGTGGTCGTGCTCCCAGCTCCATGGTGGCCGTGCTCCCATCTCCGCATGGCAGTGCTCCCAGCTCCGTGTGCAGCACAGAATGGCCTCGGCTTCCCTGAGCTGTGGGGTTTAACAAGAGGGTAATGGGGGCTGTAAACCGCTGCCTGTCAGGATAACTCCATCCGCGATGTCACGAGGGCAGCCGGGGAGCGGGGGGCGAGGAGGTGTCGGTGACGGGAGTGATCCCAGGACTAAGCTGGGCTGTCTGCCGGCACGTCACAGATAATAAAACCGCATCGGCCCGCAGCGTACGGGAGAGCACGTCAAACCAAGATGTCGTAACCGAGGCCTGGTGGCCGCGAGCTGGCGTTGGCGCGTCACGGTCCATGCACTGCAGATCCCACACACGTCGTAAAGATACATTAATGGTCTATGTGTCTTCACAGAAATGCTAATATTGTTGCTTTATGAGAAACAAGAGTTGAAAATATTAAAAGTCAGAATTTTATGGCCCAAAAAAAGTTAGATAATGAGGATGTGGGAAGGGACACCACCATGTCTGTCACTGCTGGGTCTCAGCGCCCCGCCGGGGACTTGGAGGGGGAGGGGCTGTGTCACAGATGCGCTTGGCGGCCACAGCCTCTCCGTGAACCTTGGGCTCAGCGAGAAGCTTCCTCCTCGGGAGGGTTTGGAAAGTGGAGACACGGGCCGGGTGTTGGGGTTGTCCAAACAGTCGCAGGGCTCCGGCGGGAGGGCTGCACGTCCAAGCCAGGGGTGCACAGCGGGGACGGAGCCGCCGGGAAGCCCGTCCCGCCTGGCTCAGGGCACCGCAGCGAGTATGGACAGGGCCACTGCGAGGACACGGTTCCACCTGCGCTCTCTGCAGAAGGGAACTCTTCCGGGGACCACGGGCTTCCTGTCGGACGGCGCTTTACTTCAATGCAGGTTTACATTTTATCTTACGATCGGCTTGGACGACCTGTGGAGAAGGAACGCACGAAAGCACAGTGGAAGGCGCTGCGGGCGCCCAGGGTGACCGAGGCCGCGTGACCGCCCGCGGCGCTGAGGCTCCCAGCCCAGGAACACACGGGTCTTCCCCACCGGCAGCCGCCCGAGGCAGGGGCTGACGGGCTCTGCTGGACAGGGAAGGGATTTTCTGAGTGAATTGCTTTTCTCCTCTGGCTGGGACGTCGCCCGGGGCTTGGCCCCGCACAGGGTCTGCGTGGGATGCAGGGAGTGCGCCTGCGCTGCTCTCCGGCCAGGGCGGGAGCTGTCCCGTGTGCAGCCCGGGAACCCGGGCAGATCCGGAGATTGGATCTGCTAAAACTTTGCTCAGCTTGTGAGTCCACTGTCGTTGAGGGGGCTTCCCAATCCAGAGGCATTCAGCGCGTCCACCGCCTCTGTCTAGCTCCAAAACGCTCTCATCACCCCACAGGGAGACCCCGTGCCCACGGACTGTCCCCTGCCTCAGCCCTGGCGACCCCCGGTCTGCTTCTGTCTGTGTCTAGACGTTCCATGTTGCTGTCATCATACAACACGTGGCCTTTGTGTGGCCGCTTTCACTGTGTGACGTCTCAGGCTGGTCCCGGTTCAGCCTGGGTCGGTGTCTTCTACTGTCGGCTGATGTCGCACTGTGTGGCCGGGACCAGAACGGCCCCAAGCTCGGGTTGTCGTGAATAAGGCTGCTGTGAATTTGCAGGCCCAAGTATCTGTTCAAACACCTGTTTGCCGTCCTTTCGGGGTTTTGCTCAGGGTTTAAGGCATATTCTCTCCCCGTCATGGGAGCTCCTGTTGGACAATCATAACCTTCATTGAGCGTTTACCTGGCAATAGGGACTCGGCTCAACGATTCACGGAACAGCACACGCGACTCTGAGCGCTCAGTTCGGTGAGTTCTGACAAATGCACATGGCTGCGTGGCCCCAGGTCACAGTGTAGGACGTTCCCGTCAACACAGGCTCCCGAGCACCTCTGTCCGGACATCTCACCCCCTCAGTCCCCAGACACATTCAATGCCCCGCTCGCTGCCCCTGGAGAGTGATTCTCTTCTAAGATTTCACGTGAACAGAACCTCATGGAACGGAGCTCTGTGGGCCTGACCTCTGGTCAGAACACGGTGGCCGAGGTTCACTCCTGCGGTCGCGTCAGCGGCTCCTTCCTGTCATGGCCGGGCAGCTCCCCTGCGGGGACGGAGCCGTTTCTCATCCATTCGCCCAGATGGGCGTTCGCGTGGCTTCCCCTTTCCAGAGATCACAGGCGCAGCTGCCGTGAGCGTCGTGAGCGTCTCTGCGGGAATGTCGCTTCCATTGCTGGGCAAACACCCGGAGGCGGATGGTCGCGCCCTGGGCTAAGCGTCGGTCCAGCTCTGCGAGAAGCCGCCCCTGCCTCCCGCAGGCCGCACCGCTGCGCTCCCGCTCCGTGTCCTTCCGGCACTCGGCATTGTCATCACTTCCATCGTAGCCGTGGTTGTGGGTATCGGCCCCAATCTAAAGATCAGAAAACAGAGGCTCAGAGAGCTGAAGTGAGCTGCCCGCGTCGCAGAGCGGGAAGTGGCAGGGTCGGAACCTGCCCGTGACTAAAGCAGGGACATTGGTGCAGGGACCCCAGCTCTCAGGCCAAGTCATCTGTGCTGGCCCCGGGTCCCCGGCAGCCTGGAAAGGCCTCACGTCACATCTTGCCCCATGCACTGGCCCCTGAAGCCCTCGGCCCCAGGCCCTTTTCCTCCTGCCCACTCTGGCCATCGGTGCTGTCCTCTGCCTGGGGCCTTGGCACCTGCCATCCCTCTGCACCTCTCTCCTGCCTGGGTCCTCGAACCTGCGAGCAGTGAGCCGTGGTCCCTGTGTGCCCTTGGCCTTTGTGCAATACAGCACCTTTGAAATGACAGCAAGTGGCAGCTGACACCTTTCGGTCCTGTGGAAAAGTGAAACCTGGGAGGGCAGAGACCAGCCTGACTTGTGGCCCCAGGGCTGTGCCTGGTACCCGGTGGGTGAGCCTGGCAGCAGTGAGTCGGCATGGAAACACCCCCTCTGGAGCTGGGGAGGGCGGGGTCATCTGCAAATAAAAGCTGTCAGAGGGATCATTCGTGGACATTTCAAATCCTGGGGAGACAAGACAACCAAGGCAGTATTTTTACCCCAAGACTGGGGCTGGGGGACACCCCAGGGCAGGGTCCTTCTGAAGCTTCCATGGTGCCCCCTGCAGGGAAGATGGGGACCCCTCCCTATGGTCTTTTGGTTTAGATGGGAGGTGGGGGACGCCCCTTCCTCTAACCTGGCCTCCGGTGGGTCTCAGGTAGCTGAGGTGGTGAGAGGAAGGCCCTGGGGCGGGGGTTGGCCATCTGCTCCGTGGGTCCGGGGAGGCTGGGCCCGGCTCTGGGACACTCTCCCGCGCCGGGGGTGCTGCCGGGCCTAGGCCTGTGTGGTCCGTTACGGTCCATGTTGCTTTCCCAAACACGCACGGTTACATAAACGATGATAACACTTCATAAACATTTTTCTAACATGCGGAATGTTTGACATGAATTTCAGCTATTTTAGAACTAATAAACAATTGTCAATGTCATGGCCAACACGGAGCAGAAGCGGCAGCACTTTATGGAAGATCAAAGGCATGAAACGAGCTCTTCTTTAGGGAAAAGAGGACGGGAGAGAGACCCGTCCCGCCCTCCTGACGTGGGCTCTGCGGCTCCAGACGGTTGGCAGAGAGGCCCTCGGGATCCGGACGGCGGCGTCTGGAGTGGCAGGGTCCCCTGCAGTGGCTGCGGGCTCTGGAGGGCTCTGGTGGGGGGGCTGGGAGACGCTTCCCAGCACTTGTGGGTGAGGGGTGCTGGGGGGGCGGCTACACTGGTCCGAGCGCCAGCGAGCTGCCAGGCGCCTAGCCAGCTGCCCGCCTCAGAGCCACAGCTGGCGCCAGGCAGCGGGGGCCGAGCCGCTGTCCTTCGGACGCGGTGCTCCAGGGGTGCCGGGCACCTGAGTGCACATCCGTCCCTGTCGCCCGGCCTGGCCTCTGCGCTGGCTCTTTCTGTTCCTCACTGGGTGTCGTGGGCTGGGAGCTGGGAGGCGGCCGTGCTGGAGACCCTTGTGGGTAGGGAGGCACATGGACGGGGGATTGGCTCCCGCAGGTTGAGGGTGACCGAGGCGCAGAGGGACGGGGTCAGGGCAGTGCCGCACACCAGGACAGCCCCTCTGGGACGTGGCTGTGGGGAGGGCCGAGGAGAGCTGGGAAGGGTGTGGCAGGGAGAGCTGGGACGGGGTGACCCCTGGCGCTCCGGGTCAGTGAGGCTGTCGAGGTGACCGGGCCTGGGGCTAGGGAGCCGGGGAGGCCGTGAGGACCTGCCCCCTCTGGGGGAGGGGTGTTGCTGGATTCCATGGAAATGCACTAGGCCTGGCCGGGGTGCGCCGGCCTCGAGAGGTGGCCCTTCCTCAGCCCCATCACCCTCTCTCGGAGCCATGGTGACAGCAGCCCCTGGCCACTGATTCCTCCCTCTGTGGCCCCTGCCTGAGGGGCAGGGACTTGTGCGTCTGGGGCTGTAGCCGGGTGTCCCGTCACCACAGTTGCGCTGTCTGGCGGGTCCCCCACGCTGCGTCACAGAGCGTGACTGCATGCTGAGCACCCTGCTGAATTTCTCGGGGTTGGTAAGGGGGATCCCCTTGAATCCCGGGGAGCTGCCACCCGCCTCCTGTATGAGGAGCTTAGCCCTGCCTCCCTGCAGTCTGTCCCTAGCACCTCAGCGAGGGGTCCCGTGGGAGGCAGACCCGGCCCCTCATCCCCCCAGGTCCCCCATGGCTCCCGCTTCACTGGAGGAGAAGCCGCAGCCTCCAGGAGGCCAACACGGCCGCCCTAGTCTATCCCCGAGGACTGTGTCCCTGAGATGTCTTTCTGAGCCTGTATAGCTGTCCCTCAAGGCCAGCACTCTGGCCAAACCCATTTTATAGATGAGCACCCTGAGGCTCAGGGAGGCCAAATCTGTGGTTGCAACCCCAGGGCTGCGGATGGGTACCGGTCCATGGCCTGCTAGGAACTGGGCCTCACAGCAGGTGGTGGGCGGTGAGCAGGTGAAGCTTCACCTTTATCTACGGCCGCTGCCCATCACCTGCATCGCCGTCTGAGCTCCGCCCCCGTCAGGTCGGCGGCAGCGTTAGATTCTCACAGGAGCGTGACCCCACTGTACGCTGCGCGTGCCAGGGGTCTGGGCTGTGGCTCCATTTTCACAAATGGACTTTTAACCACCCGAGCAACACACGAGCACGTTCTCATTCTGCACAGAATGATGATGGCGAAAGTCAGTCCCAGCCCCAGCCTCCCCGGCTCTGGCAGAAAGTGGCGCCTCCAGGAGGTTCCCCACGCGGAGCGCCCTGTCCCGGCTCTGCCACGAGCCCCGGGCTGGCAGCCTTGGGGCTTCCGCTCTCGGCAGTAGGGGCAGTAGCATGCAGGGCTGCAGGAAGCCTGACCAACTCCTCTCCCCCATCCCTTGCACGCGGGGCCCCAGCGCACCCCAGCACTGTTTTACCCGAATGGAGGCACAGAGAAGTTAGGCGACTTGCTCGAGGCCACACAGCCAGGCTGTGCAGAGCTGTGATGTTAACCAGAGTGGGCGTCGGGGGTCGTCCCTCCTGACCACCCGCACCTGCCCTTCCCCAGGCCGTGGTAGCCGTAGGTGTGTGCTCACACGTCGAGGTCTCGCCCCGGTTGGAGGCCCCGGAGGCCAGCGCCGGCGTGTCTGTGCCTACTGCTGTGCTGTGCCAGCCCCTAGGGGATTGCTCAGCTGGAGAAGAGCCCCCCGGAGAGGGCTGAACACCTGCACCCGGTGCGCTTATTCTCGTGTGTGTTCAGCTATCACCGCCACACTTGCCCTGCCCCCACCCCCTTGCTCAGCTCAGTGGGGCTGGGGTGGGGTCCGAGTGGCTAGAACAGGCCGAGGAGCCCTCGCGGCCTGCTCTCTGGGGACGCCGGCTTCACAGGGAGTGGGGAGCCGGGTGCACCTTGAGCTGGCTGCTGGCTCCCGGCCGGGGCCTCCAGGGGCCCGGCCTCCTTCTCCCCTGTCCCTGCGCTCACTGCTGGCCACCGAGGAGAGCAGCAGGCCCAGGGGAGGGTCAGGCCCTCCTCTCCAGCATCCTCCTTGGAAAATATGAGTCCTCCTGCCGGCTGTGGGCCCACAGCCCCCTCCTTGCCAGGGCATCAGCAGACACCTCTGCCTGGCAGCAGACGTGGCGGCGGAGCGCTCCGGAAGGCTGTCTCTGAATAGAGGGGCCGCCTGTGGGCCTGGGGTCTTGGGGGGGGGCCCAGCTCCTCCAAACGCTGACTCAGCCCTGCATCTTTAGGGTCTGGCTGGCCAGGGTTTGGGATGGGGAGCAAGGCCCCTGTCCTACCTCCTGCCTTCGAATTTCACGGAAAGAATGGAAGGCTGGGGCCCCAGGATCTCCCCTTCCCTCCCGCCCCGTACCACCCTCTCTCTGCCCAGGGGACACCGGGGCAGCTCTTCCCTCGGCACCCGGCGCTCTGCCCCACCTCACCGTGCAGCCCCGCCTCTGCCGAGCCCAGGTCACAGCACGTGTGTCCGTGTGGCCTCATTTCCTCAGCAAATGCACAGTCGTCCAGGCGTGGCCCACTCTGTCCTCGGCCTGGGCGTGAAGATGAGGAGTAGGAGCACCGTGGAGCTGGGTCCCCTCTAGCTCAGGGGCCCCGAGTCACACTCACCGCTGCCCACTGGGCTATGGGGCCCATGTGGGACACACAGGGGATTGTGAAGACCTCGCCCAAGCAGAGGGACTTGAAGGACCTCACTTGTCACTTTTTATGCTGACAGCATGTGAAATGGTAACATTTTGGCTGCACTGGGTTAATATAGATTGCTGAGACAATCTGTTTCTTTTTCCTTTTCTTTTCTTTTCTTTCCTTTTCTTTTCTTTTCTTTTCTTTTTTTTGTGAGACAGAGTCTCACTCTGTTGCCTGGACTAGAGTGCTGTGATGTCAGCCTAGCTTACAGCAACCTCCAACTCCTGGGCTCAAACGATCCTCCTGCCTCAGCCTCCCAAGTAGCTGGGACTATAGGCATGCGCCACCATGCCCGGCTAATTTTCTATATATGTATATTTTTAGTTGTCCAGCTAATTTCTTTCTATTTTTTTTAGTAGAAACGGGGTCTCGCACTTGCTCAGACTGGTCTCGAACCCCTGAGCTCAAACGATCCTCCCGCCTCAGCCTCCCAGAGTGCTAGGATTATAGGCGTGAGCCACCTTGCCTGGTCTCTTTTTCTTTTTCTTAACGTGGCCACTGGCACATGTGAAGTCACGTGTGGCTCATGTTCCAATTTTGCAGGTGGACAAATGACAAGGGCATTTGTTTCTGATGGAAGAAACCACGTCACAGGGCCCACGGGCTGCATGCAGACAGCAGGGCTGCTCGCACGTCTCTCAGCCTCTCCCCACTCTGCCCCGTCCCGCCTGCCTGGACCGTCCTCGCCGGAGTGGGCAGGTCGCCGGGCCGGGCTCCGGGTGCTCAAGGATGCCGTCGGCCACCTCGCCAGGGCGCCTGCAGCTCAGGAGAGCGATGGTTGTGAGGTTCCTGCCCTTTGTTTGAAAGGATCCAGGCCCAGGTAGCTGTCTGGGCTGTGGGCTTTGGTGACATTAGCAGGGCAAAGTCCTCTCACCTGGATGGACAACTCCAGCAGGAGGTGGAGAGGCCCGGTGACGTGTGAGTGTCCCAGGGCTGCGTAGCAGAATGCCACAGGCTGTGTTCCGGCTCCAGGCAGCCCTCAAGGAGCAGAGGCTGAGATGGAGATCTCTGTGCGAGGAGGGATGCACTGGGGGATGCTCCTGAGTGGGACGCAGGAGGGGCTGGGCCAGGAGGGGCTCCCAGGGCAGGGCAGCTCCAGGGCACGAGCCACACCCCTCAGGCAGACCTGCCCATCGACAAGGGGGTCCCTCCTGTCCCTGTCTGCCAGTCATGGGCTGCGGCTGCCCTCGGGTGGGGCAGTGTCTCCTGGGCATTCCTGGGCAAGGTGGTCCTGGCCCCCTTGCCAAGGGTATTCTCTGGGGAGGGGAGGCTGCGAGTGGCGGGTCCATGTTCAGAGCCCCTGGGCCGGGCGTGTGAAGCAGAGAGCTTCGGATCCGTGCCCCCGGGCAGAGGGCAGGAGCCTTGCAAGGCCCGGCCAGGCCTTACTCCCACGCACGCCTGGCACAGGGCGACGGCCAGGATCCTTGGGTCATTGCGGCCCCCGGGCAGCTGCACCCGCATCCTCTGACCCTCCTCCCACCCAAGGGGGCTGTCTTGCTTGCTACCCTGAATCTGAGTGGCTTCACTCTAAGGTGGACAGCAGGTGTGACACTCACTTGAGCTGGGGAGAAGTCTGACAACCTCACCCTGGGGCTGTCCTCTGCCACCTCTAATTCGCTTTTGGGGGGCACCCACACAAACTGGCGCCACCGTCACAGCCCTGGGCACAGCAGCAAGCGGAGGGTCGTCTGTTCCTACTTCAGAGACTGCCTGCCCCAGGGTGGAGCTCCGGGTGCAGGGCTGTGTCCTTGTTACCTGTGCACAGGGCCAGACCCATGCAGGGCTGGACAAATGTCGGACCAAGGATGGATTTGTGCCATGCTCAACGGTAACCCCACATTTACGTTTTTCATTTCTTAATATTCCAGAAACGCCAGGAAACCAGCAGAGGCTCAGGCCCTGAGGCCGGGCAGCTGAAACTGCAAAGAGCTTCCGAGTCTGTCCTTGGAGAGGTGCCTGCTCTCTGGGGTCCTCCAGGCTCCCAGTGGATTCCAGGACCACTACCTGCTGGGCACACGCGGCCAAGCAGACTTCTGCTGGGAGAATTAGGAAAGGATCCCCCAAGAGGGCTGAGGGGCCCCACCTCCGCCAGAGCAGAGAGCAGGTGTCCAGGCTCAGTGTCCCCCCTGGAAACCCCTGCCCGAGCCCAGCAGCCCAGCGCTGACTCCTGCCCCTGGGGGCCGACTGCAGTCTGAACCCCACCCCCCCCAGCAGAATTGCACTTCAGTTTGTGGTTGTTTCTCTTTTTTCCCGAAACTTTGCTCCCTGCGTGGCAGATGTCCCCAAGGCTATTAACCCCCGGCTGCCCTGCCCGGGGCTCTGGGACCTGGCCACCCTTTCCTGACCACTGGCAGCTCTTAACCATCCCGTTCTGAGGCTGGGCCTGCCATCGGGCCTTGGTCTCCAGGGCAAGGCCAGGGGCCACTCTCGGGGTCGTTCCTCGGCCTGGGTAGGCGTGAGCTGTTAGTGGGGATGGCAGGGACCCCACCATGTGCGGCCACTGCCCTGTACAAGCCCTGGGCTGTAGCTTCTCTCCAGCCCTTGCTGTGCTTGGGGTGGGACCTCCATCTGATCGTGGCCCTGCTGCCACCCTGGGGGGCAGACCTCTTACTTTCTACTTTTCAAAGCAGGGAACTGAGGCTCAGAGAGGTTCAGGGACCTGCCTGAGGTCACAGAACCATCGCTGCAGAGCAGGACGAGAATCCCCGCCCGGATCGTCTGCTGAGGACTCCCATGGCGTCCCTGAGCCAGGCTCTCCGCTCTGGTCCAAGATGGAGGGCCCTTGGGAGGGATGGGAGCCAGGGGTGGGGGGACCCTTCTCCAAGGCCAAGGCCCTCCTCCGAGCAGGGCCAGCGTTGTGGGAGGCAGGCTGGGCAGGACGTGGTGGGAGACAGGAAGGCCCAGGAAGCCATTGTGGGGCGGGTCTGGGTGTGGCCGGGTTAAGATGCCCCGTCGGGGGTAGGGGTGGGGGTGGGGGTGGGGATTCCTTTATTGCTTTCATTGCTCTTAGAGGAACTGTGACCTTTCACCTTTCTCTGTGATAAGCAGGGACAACCAGTCACCCACCAGTCCTCAGGCCAGCCCAGCTCAGGGCTTGGTGTTTCCTGGGCCAACCCCAACTGCCCATGGCTGGGACTCAGCTGCTGAGGCTTTTGCAGGTGGCCTGGAAGAGGCCCCCAGTGAGTGGGTGTGGTCCCGACTCCCAGATGGTTCTCTGGTGCTCTACTGGGCACCTGCTGTATGCCAGGCCCTGTGAGGCCCTGGGCTTTGGAGACAGACATGGCCCACGTGGGACCCATCCTCCCGGAGTCTGCACTCAGTGACAGTCATAAACTGTCAGTGACACAAAAGACCAAGGAGTTGTGAGCAGGAGCCCAGCTCTGGGAGGGGTGCCAGGCGCCACGCAGGCCCAGGACAGGCTCCTGCCCGGGCCCCATGGTGGGGACATGGGCCAGGCGGAGGCCCCCGGCAGGAGAGCACGGAGCCCAGCTGGGCCTGTGGGGGCAGTCAGGGGACCAGGTCTGCGTGGCAGCAGGTGGGCAGAGCCTCGAGGGCTGCAGGGCACTTGTCGTGGGGGACATGGGCCAATGTTGGAGAGAAATTGGGAGGTAAGACAGCTGCCATGGTCACCCAGACAGGGATGGCCGGGCGGGGTGGCTGGGGGCTGGGCCAAGTGCAGGAACTGGGCCCTCCTAGGGAGAGATCCATGACTGGCCTTGGCTGTTTGGGGACATTGACGATGACTGAGGTCACAGGGGGCACACGGTGGTCCTCCTGCCTGAGGCGGGCAGGCTGGGGATGAAGGCAGAGGCTTCCCGTGGGCCTGGTGGCCGGGACAGTGGCGGTCCTGGCATGGCCTGGCCTTCCCAGGCCACCAGCTCGCAGTGGCTCCAGTAGGGACTCTGCTTTTTTTATTTTTCTTTTGTTGCCTGTAGCTGGATTTAACTGCAAAGAGCAATAAATTACGAATCTGGAAAAACATCCCTTGTCCCCACAAAGGACGTGCCTGTCCCCAAATGACAAATGGCTCTGAATGAACATTATTTAGTATTTATAACTTCCGCCGGACAGAACTTACAGATGTTACTGGCGAATCCTGCCTGCCTGGGGTATTTCTAGAGCCTGTTGCGTTCCTGACACAGTTCTTGTAAGCGAGTCTCTACCGAGGAGTGAGCTGTCTGGGCCTAGAGGGAGGGCCTGGCGTGCTGAGCCCCCTATGGGACGGCAGCATCTCTGGCGCCCTTGGAGGGGTGCTCCCCTCATACGCAGGGCAACGGGAGCGGGGGCAGCTTTAGGAAACCCCGTCTTGCTAGGGAAGCAGCAGGTGTGCGGGGCCCCGGGGAGGCTGGGAAGGGCTGAGCAGGGCTAAGGCCAGGAGGGGCCCACGGTGGGGTATGGGGAGCCCCAGGGGTGCATAGGAGCCGGCTGGGGTGTCCTCAGGGTCTGCGAGCACCCCCTCCTGGGCCCCGAGGGCCTGTACCTCCCTGTGGGGCCTCCTCCTTCTCTGGCCTTGTCCACACTGGCTGACGGAGGCCACATGGCCCTGCTCAGGTGAGCAGACAGAAGAGAGGTGCTGGGGTTTGGCCTGTGCTTCCTCTGGGGACAGAAATGCCATGTGGTCCTCATGGAAGCATCCAGGGGACGTGCAAGGGGGTTAAGAGCAAAGGCAGCGAGGATGTCTCGGGGAGCAGACGCGATGCCTCTCTGCAGACAGACACCGAGCACAGAGGGCCGAGAGCGTCCCTCGGCCCTGCTGTCCAAAGGCAGCTGGGACTCGCGCCCTGGCCGGGCCGTTTCCTGTGCGTGCACTCTGCTGGGTGGCCCAGGTGCCCAGCGTGCCCGTGGACCCCCACCCTGGGTTCTGGGTTTGAGGGTGTCCGTCTGCTGTACTGGAGGCTCCCTCACGGCCGCCCTGGGGATGCTGTGGAGGGGTAGGTTGGTCTAAGTGCCTCTTGGGCTTGCAGCATGCAGACATACAACTTTATTTGAGTGTTTAATTCCCCCTCTCATTCATAAAATAAACAAGCGTGATTTATCTGCAAGTGGCTGGAACTTCACCAGGCTCTCTGCAGCGGCCCGGCCGCAGCGCCGGGAACTGCTCGGAGCTGGACCGAGGGGAGTATCTGCTTTTAAGTGAGGCGCAGGCAGGAAGCGGGTGGACCTCGTATTGCAGTTAGGGAGGTTAACCGGCTGGGCTGGAGGGTCTTAAATCTTTCACCAGAAAATCCCGCGAAGCTTCGGGGGAGGCCCCGGGAGCCCCAGACGAGGAGCGGACGGCACACGCTCAGTTGATTTAGGAGGCCGAGATATTAAGGGTTTTCTGAGATTAGTTTAAAATCTTCAGAGAAACTCATTAGCACCCCCCACCCTGCCCCGGGCACAGTGGGCTCCGGCTGAGGGACTCAGCAAAGGCCGTTGTCCCCTCCTCCTCTGGAGCCCCGGAGGGTGGCCAGGGGAGGGCTCGGAGCCTTGCATTTCGGGGTCAGGGACGGGCTTTCCCAGCTCAGCGCAGGAAATGACACTGTCCCTGGTGACTGGGACCACGTCTCTGCTGCCACCAGCCCCCAGGCCCTTTTCTGCTCCCTCCTTCCCCAAGGTTTTCTGTGTTTTGTTCAAAGTCTTTAGGAAAATTCCTCATCTGCCTTCCACATCCCTGGAATGCTCCCTGGCCCTGGTGGCTTCCTTAGGTTCTATCCGGGTACCATTAGCTGAGTGGTGGCCGTGTGCCCAGTGGGCACAGGTCCTCCTCTGCCCTCTCTGCTTGTCAATGTCACCCCAGGGCCTGCCTGGGGCCTCGTCCAGCAGGAGTGACAGGTCGGAGGGAAGACCAGTCCCTGGGACAGCCCGGAGGGAAGGAGGGGGCGGGGGCCGTCTCTGTCTCTACTTTGTTTCTCTGTGTCCATCTCTCTGGGGGCCCTCCCTTGACTCCGTCCACCACCCGCGCCCACCTGTGGTCTTGCTGTCCTACTCTCCTCATCTATCCCTGTCTCTCTGGTTCCCCCGGGGCCATGTTCCTCACTCCTGCAGAGGGACAGGCCCACCCTCCCTCCCTGCGCACACGACGTACTACAGGCTCAACTTGACCTGTCCCCGTTCCTGGCCGCCAGGGCCTCTCAGAGGTCAAGTCCAAGGGGCCTTGCCCAGGACCATGTGCTGAGTTCCTCTGTATGTTAAAAATGACAAAATGCCAGAACAAGGCTTCAAAAATGCTGCAACCTCTAAAATGTTTGTATCAGACAACTTGGCACATTTCACACATAAGCAACAGGACTCAGAAACGATGAGCTTGGAGGTCAAAGGGGAGCCCCTTGGAGTAAGTTAAGGGCTGGGTCCTTAGGACCTGCTGCCCTGGCCCTGCCATTTCCAAATTTCTGGAAACAGAATCTAGCAGATGCAGCCTGACATTCACAGGCTTCCTGGGGCGAGGCCTGGGCCGTGGCTGGGCGGCAGGATGGGCTGCTGGGCCAGCCTGGCGTGGCCACCTCCAAAAAGCCTCTCTGGTGGCCTGTCTGGGTGGCCCTTCCCCCGCTGGGCTCCTCCCAGGCCCTGCTGGCCCCTTGCGTTCCCCGTTCCTGTGCGCAGTTGTAGAGGTGTGGGAAGGTGCCGCGACTGGGCAGGCTCTGTCCACCCACCCGTCCCCGACCCAGCGAGAGGCCTGGCTGGGAACAGCCGACTGCTCGGCCCCAGTTCTGCGCTGGAGGCTGGCGGGAGCGAGGGTCTGGCCTCCGAGGGAAAGTGGGGTGGTCTGGAGAGGAGGAGACCCCAGGTCCCCATGTTCTCTTCCCAGCCTCCCTCACCTGGGCAGTGCCCACCCGAGGGCAGACAAACCCTGCACAGACAGAGGACGCCATGGGGTCCTGCAGCCACGTCACGCTGCGCAGAGGAACACGCGGTGTAGGGCGTGAAGTGGCTTCCCTGCCCGTGGCGGGACGACTGTGAGCCACAGTGGCTGACTCCTGGTGGAATCAGCAGGAGCTGGGACAGTGGCTTGCTGACCCCTGGGCCAGATGCTTCTCATGGCCACACGCTCCTGCCCCGTCCCAGAACACGCCTCTGTGAATCCCACGCAAACCCTGCACTCAGATGGCACTTGGGGGGCGATCACACAGACCCTGGGGACCTCCTCACAGATCTTGGGGACCCCCTCACACAGACCCTGGGGACCCCCTCACAGCCCTTGCGGTGGGCTGCCCTCTGCTGTGTCCCGCTGTGGTAGCCACGGCAGGGCCTGGACCAGGCTGTGGCAGGTCAGGGGACTCAGGGAGCTGAAGCCCCTTCCACCCCAGCAGGACGAGGGGCTCCGGGCAGCTGGTCCTGCGAGGGGCTGCTGAGCCACCCTCAGACATCAGGAGCCTAGGCCACCACCCTCCCCGTCCGGTCCCCTCTCCTGCCTGCCCACTCCCTCTGCTCTCCTCCCCCTCATGCTCTGGTGTCCACCTGGTGCTGGGCCCGGGGCTGTGCTGGGGCCCAGGGGCAGCTCTGCAGGCCGGGGCTCAGACCTGCAGTTCCAGAAAGGGCTGGTGCAGGCAGGGCCACTGCCGGCGGGGGTGGGGGTCCTTCTGAGGAGGTAGCCTTCACGCTGAGGCTGGAGGGGTGCGAAGGGACCGGCCAGAGCAGGAGGGCAGAGCTCAGGCCGAGAGAACAGCAAGGCCTAGGGGGTGGTGGCATCCAGGTCACTGCCTCCCCACAGGCCTCCGAAGAGCAAGCAGAACGGACAGTTACCACTGCTCACTTCTCCTGGAGCCCCTCGGGGAGGGACCTGTTCAGGTTCTGGCCTGGTGGCCAGGGTGACCGCTGTCACCTGTCCCAGAGCCCCTCCCCTCTCCCTGTCCCAGGCAATCCCCGCAGCCCTGTGAAGGGCACTGTCCCTTCCTTCCTGGTTATCAAAACTGACTCACGGGAAGAAAATGGAGAAAAAGTGTTTAGAATAAGCTGTAATAGTCAAGCAATATTCACTGTTGACATCCATTTCCCTGCGTATTAAAACCAGTGGCACGGAATATCTGTATAGTCGGGGGTTGGCCATGCTGTGTATGGGTTAACATCTTGACTGTCTTCTTGGCACCAGAGCTCAGGAACGTCTTTGTATCCTTACGCACTCTCAGGCACACTGACCTTGGAGGGTCCCTCACACGCACACTCGGGTCATTTAGCTGTTTGGCACCTGCATTGTTCGTAACCTGCAGGGGCAGCCCGGGGGCTGGGGACAGCTCTGTCACTGGAGACCACAGAGCAGCGATCCTGGGGTGGGGGAGGCCCGGGGGCTCGCCCACGGTGGACGAGCGCTCAGCACCGCTCACGGCTACGTCCGCACACGCCGGTGCACAGGCACCGCAAGCTCCCAGGTGTCCACAGGTACGCACACACGTGCACACACCGTCACGCCGGCTTGTCCACAGGGGCCCCTGGGCGCATCGTGAGGGACGGCTGCAGACGTCTCTGGGTGACGGGCGCACCGAGAGGAGGGACACACCTGGGGGGAGGACAGTTCTCGGGGAGTGTGTGACACCCAGCCTTGGCCTGACGGCTTGGTGGGCAGCGGGCAAGTTAGGCTGGTGGCCCGGAAGGGGGAGTTGAGATTCTTCAGGACGCCTGACCCTGAGTCCAGCGCAGGGGCCTGGCTGGGCCGAGGTGTGGCTGTGGCTTGGCTCCCGTCCCCCACCCGCCTTCCTCCTCCCCCAGGCCTGCCGGCCCCAGCGCGGCCAGACGCCGTCCACCCGCGGTGCCGAGAGCGCTTTATCAGATAATAAATAAGGCGGCTGGAGCCGTCCGAGTCAACATCTTGGCGGCCACGCAGGGCACTGCGGGGGAGGGGCTGCCCACCACGGCCGCCCCCACCTGGGCGAGACGGTGGCTCAGGCAGCTCCCTCCTCTTGGCCGCGGTTTGGCCCCCACCGAGCTGCATGTCGGGGGATGGGTGAGGGCACCCTGGGGTCTGCCCACAGTGTCCAGCCTCACGAGGATGTCGGCTCGCTCTGGCCTCACATCCTCAACTGCGGAGTGGGGTCTGGTGTGCAGAAGAGAGTAGCCGCCTTCTCTCCAGAGGAGCAAGGCAGCAATGCCCAGGCGCGGCCCAGAGGAAGACGCGGAGGCCCTGGCCCTGGGCGCTCGGGTCCCAGCACTGCCCACATGGGGCCGGGACCCAGGGGAGCCTCGTCCTTCTCTCTCAGGGGCCTGTTGCTGTGGCTCCCGCCTCCCTCTCGAGGAGACCTGGGGGGGCTGTGCCGCCCCAGCCCTGCCGCTGCCTCCCCACCCCCCATGCCAGGCCCTCCCCAGCTTCTCCCCTCTGGGACCCTCGGCTGCTCCTGTCCTCCCTCAGGACCCCCACGCTCCTGCACGGGCCCCGGATTCGGCTGTCCCCACTTGCTCTACCGAGAACCCTGTCGCACACCTGCAGGAGGGCGGTCCTGAGCCCCAGAAACCGTCCTCGGGGTTGTAGCAAAGGGACAGCAGTGAGGAGACATCAGCGCCTTTCCTGAGATGCCCCGGCCTGGACACGGTGCCTCCAGGGTTGTCGGTGGCTGAATGACCTGGCGACAGTGACAGTAGCCGCTGGCCTTTTCTAAGGTATGTCCTTATTTGGTCAAATAAGAAGTTGGCACCTTTCATCGCTTCCCCTGATACTGATTTTCCCTTCCTGTCTTTTCCTACAGCAAAGGAGAAACTGACCCTGTGCCTTGACTCCACCCGGACGCTCAGGTCCCTGCAGAGCGTGGATGCGGCTGCGTCCCCAGGACGTGGCTGCCGTGTGGAGTTTAAGCCGCTCTGCCCCGAGCACCGACACGAGCAGAGGTGCGCGGCGGCGTGGACCGGCTGCAGCAGCTGCAGAGCAGGGCTCCCGGCGAGTCGGGCCTCGGGCTGCGTCAGGGGCAAGTGCTGCAGGGTCCGTACCCGAGATGCTTTTGCCGGCAGCCCTGCCCCTCTGGAGTGAGGCAATAAATTAAGGGCTTTAGGTGTGAGGGGGAAGTTTGCTCTGTAAATCGTCCTGGGTCAGGAAGCCCCAGCTGACGGGGCCTGGGGCTCGCTCTCATCGGTGCCTCGTGGGCTCAAGTTCTGGGCTTCCCGGGCGTCTCTTCCCTTCTGCAGAGTGCCTAGGACCGAGCACAGCGGGGCGCCGTGCACACTTTCTGCAGACGGGAGGGGGCGGCTTCAGGGTCCTCAGGGATTTCCAGGCAGGGCCACCTGGGGCGCTGGCTCCAGCGAAGAGACGGCAGGAAGCTTGCACGCAGGTCTGGGCAGTGCCTACAAAGTGCCCTCCCTTCCGTCCTGCGGCTCTGATAAGGGGCCTGGCTGTTTATGACCGGCCCGCAGAGCGCAGGGTGGCCGTCGGGAGGAAGAGCGGCAGGGAGGGGGGTGCCCGGTGGCTATATTAAGGCCCTGGGTCCTGACAGCTTCCGGCCCCAGGAGGGGAAAGGCTTAAATTTAGCAGCACTAGCGGTGCCCAGCAGCAGAGCTGTCAGCCTCCCGCATCCTGGGCACATCCTTAAATGTGAAATGAGTACCGGGGAGGGTCACTTCCCCTCGCCTGTGGACAAATCACCTTTCACCTTGGGGACACTGCTTCACAGATGGGGAGTCCAGGGGCCAAAATCCCCAACCCTTTCAGCAGCTGGACCCCTCTGCTCAGGGGAGGGGACCCGCCTGTCCTGTGCCCCACTGTAGACACCTCCAGGAAGCCTCTCTGGATTGGTTGGTGCTTGGTGCTGCCTCCATACCCTGGGGCCTCCCAGGAACTGGGTCCACGACACACATGAGACCCGGCCATAGACATGTGGCACCCCTCCCCCACCACAGATGGGCACGCTGAGGCTCAGGCAGGTGTAGCGCTGGGGTGTGGGGACACTGTGCTGGGCCACCCAGGCCCCGGCACCGTGAGGCACCTCTCTGAGTCACGGTTTGCTTTGTCGGGGAAGAGGAGGGCTCTGCGTGACTCCGGGCGGCCGGGGTGTGTCTCTGAAAGCGGAGGGTGGCCCTACGACCTCAGAACCGCTGTGACCCGCAGACGGGGGCCAGGCCGGGAGACCCCACAGGCGCTGCACAGGGGAGGGAAAGTGCGGCTCAGGCTTTACTTCCCACCTCTTCTTACGGCTTTGCCCCTCTTTAAGGCACAACTTCAGGACGACGCAGAGATGACTGTTTTTAAATGTAAAGGTTTTAATGGGGTGGCCTGCAGGTGTTCTGGTTGACTCACACTATTTAAGAGATTTCTGAATCAAATTTTAAAGAGTTTTTTTTAATCAAAGTTTTTAAAAAAGCTTTAAATTGGAAGACTTCACATAAAAAAAATCCCCCAAAACCCAGGTTTCTGGCTTCCCTGGAAAAATCAGGTCCTGGTGGTGAAAAGCAGCAACGGGACAGATGTGAGGGCGCAGCCCCCCTGCAGGGCGCGCTGCGGTTGGCGCCCCCCCTCCCCTGCACCCCCTGCGCCTTGCTGACATTAGCTCCCAGGGCAGCGGTGCCGCCGGCCGGCCCGATCGGCTAAGATCCCAGCCGACTGCAGTAGGCGGGCTTGCGAGTCAAAGGGAGTGTTACTAGTAATTCTGCTGGGACGACAGAGAAACGGGATGGTCCCAGATAAGCCGGGACATATGGCCACGTCACCTCCAGCCCTAGTAGTCCTCTGTGTGGGTCAGGACGGGGCCCCGGACACTTACTCTGCCTGCCAGATATGGTCACGATACACAGATTCGGTCAGAAAAAGGCCTTTACTGACCCCTCTGGAAAACCATCCAAATAAATACACAGTCCGTGATGGCTACAATGTGAACAGCTTCCCCTTGGGGCGGCATCTGTACAGTGTACGACCTGCATACCTGTCCTTGGCAGTCTTGTACCACGGCTCCCTCCATCCGAGGTTGGAAATGAGGGACAGACGCTGAGGTCTCAGGTCTTGTGTCTACTGTTCCCCTCATTCCTGTTCCCTGCCTGGGCTCAGGCGTCTCACGTGGAATCCTGGTTTTCCAACAGGAGGCTGGTTTTCTCCCCCGACTGCTGCAACCTGTAAACATGTTGACAGCGGCGCCATGGCTGGCCTCTGCCGCACCGCGGCCGGCGTGGTTCTGAGGCTGGTGCCGTGCCTGGGGAGCCCCTTCCTGTCCAGGGGTCAGGGCTCGAGCCGCTCCCCACCAGCCGCTTTCTTGCTCTTGAGCCCGACTGCCGACAGGAGGCCCCCGCTGGCGTGTGGAGACACCCGGTCTCTTCCGGTGGGTGGGCCCGGCAGCCTCCCGCTGTGCGTGAGCAAAGCAGGCATGGAGGTGACTCCAGCGGGCACCTGTTCCAGGGAGGCTGCCCGACGCCGGTGTGACTGGGCACCTAGGCCAGGGCCAGGGCACACCAGGCCTCCTGCCGCAGGGCCCCACCAAGGCCAGCCTGAGGGCCCAGGGCTGTGGAGGGAAAGGCGAAGTCCTCAGGCTCAAACTTGAACTCCAGGTGGCTGGGCGCGAGCGTGGCATCCGTCTGGCTGGAGGCCTGCAGGGGGGCGGGAGATGCGTGAGGATGCAGGAGCCCCGAGGCAGGGCGACTTGCCCTAAGGCCCTCAGCACACTGGGATGGGGTGGGGACCCCCTGTGAGGGTGGCACTTGACAGGCACGCAGGCTCTCGGCCTGGCACGGGCACAGAGCCCACTCCTGGGGAAGGGCCACATGATGGCCGAGGGCCGACTTGTGCCCAGCTCACCTGCGGAGAGGCCCAGGGGCCCCGACGGGGGTCTGACTTGGCCGAGGAGTGCACAGCACCCAGCTCTGGCCACCCATCGCACCCTGTCCCTTACCTGGGAGGTGACACTGGGCCCAGGGCACATCGGGGATGCCAGGCCGGGCTCAGGTTTCAAAGTGGCCGCTGAGTTCTCAGCGCTGGTGGCCGTGGACGGGGAGGCTGTGGAGTTCACAGTGGACCCTGGGAAGGAAGGTGGGGCGTTTACAGAAGGCACCAGGTCTGACCACACCTCCTCCTCCTGCCCCCTGGCAAGTTCTCCTGTCCCACTCAGAGAGGTACAGAGACTCCTCGTGGTCACACAGTGAGCGTGTGTGCGGGGCTGGTGTGGCTCCACCGACAGCGCCCCCCCTGCCCCTCTGCCCTTGTGCATCGGCCATGGCGCCCAACCCCACCCAAGGGCACCACAGGGCAGAGCACTCGTAGGACGATGCTTGAACGAAACACGTGTGTCTCCAGTGGCGGGGAACTGCGAACGCCAGCAGGGACCTCAGGAGGGCCAGCCCGGCCCGCGTACCTGGGGTGCCCTTGGTCTTGGCCACGTTCTTCGGCTTCCGCTTCCGCGTCTGGATACTTTCCTTCTTCATGGCCAGAGGCCGCGGCACCTGCAGGGTGGGAGGGTGCTGGTCCCTGTCTCTGCCCGTCCGGGTGCCCGCATGCCCCTCGGCCCAGCCCCCAAAGCCGGCCACTGCAGGAGTGGACTGTGTCTCCACAGCCCTGCGGCCGCTGCCGGTGGGCTGGGCTCTCCCCCAGGCTGGGCTCCCACCCTGCCTCCCACAGAGCTGTTGGGTCCCGGAGGTGCTGGGGGTGCACAGAGGGTGGGATGGCTGTGGGTGAGCGGCAGCTACACTGTGCACACTCTGCACAGTGGGCATAACAGGAAGAGCTCGGGCTGCTGGGCGTGCCACAGCCAGCGGGGACACACGTGGGACATGCTCAGCCCAGGCCCAAGTGCCACCCTGCCTGGTCCCTCCCCAGCCCCCCGGGGCCACGCTCACCCCGTGCAGCTTCATGTAGAGGCCGCAGGCGTTGCACACGGGCTCCCCTTCCGAGTTCCGCCGCCACAGCGTGGTGTTGGTCGTGTGGCAGTTGGTGCAGCAGAGGCCAGCGCGGCGGGTCGAGGACTGTAGGGGTGGGGACTGGTGTGAGCCCGGCCGGGGGCGCAGCAGGATGCAGGCCCTGGAGGGCTCTGGCTGCGGCTCCAAGCAGCAAACGCCCACTGGAGCAGGGATGGAAGCTAGACTCAGGACAGACCGGCAGCCAGGTCAGGGGCCACATGGGGCCAGGTGAGAAGGTGTTTGGGGGCACAAAAGCCATGGTGTTTGCCAGGCTTTTGCCAGACATGATGCCCTTGTTCCCTAGAGCTTCGACTCACTGGCCCCTGAGCCCTGGGAAAAAATCCCTTCACTTTTTTGGGCCTCAGTTTCCCCATCAGTAAAATGGGGTGACAATAGACCCACCACAGGCCAGCTGTGGGGTGAAGAGCCTGTGAGGAGTGCGGTGCAGAAACACAGCTGTCATGGTCCTCCCGCCTGTCCTTTAGCACCAACCGTGGCCTCCACCCGTCTTTCTACAGTGGGGCAGTGCCATGAGGTCAGGCCCACGTGAGTCCCTTTGGGCACCTGCCCCCAAGCCCGGGGACTCAGCTCGCCACAGCTCCCTGTGCCTGCTGGTGGCGGCTGATGGCACCAGGTCCCACCTGCCCACATCTCTCCATTGCTCTGCACTGCTCCTGGTGTTGCGTAAGACTGGACCCATCTGGAACCTTCCAGAAGCCCCGACATTGCCTACCTTCTTCCCATGGCTCCCAGAGACTGGCCCCCAATCCCGCAGGTCCAAATCCAACCAGGAATCCCGAACCTCCCTGCTCTTGGGGATCTCCAGGGCCCCGAGTCAGTGGGTCTGGTTTGGGGCTCAGGAATCTGGACCTAAAAAGGCCTGGGAGGCTCCGTGCTGGCTGCGTGGGGGTCCCTGCCTCTCCCCGCGGGGACTCACATTTCAGCGTTTGGACGGAGTCTTGTCGTCTGCAGCCTGGGAGCTCCGGCCAGGGCCCCAAACCCCTCCCTGCATCCCACAGCCCAGCCCTCGTCTGTGGAGGGTGCTGCTCTATCTCCTCGCCCAGCCCTGGCCCCTGGCCCCTGCGGTAGGTCGCACAGCCCCCACACCGGGCTTCTCTCACCAGGACCATGGTGATGGCCCTGCAATGGCTACAGCCCGGGTCCAGACCCACCAGGGAGCCTCAGGGCACAGGGAGAAGCCCAGAGGATGAGGACCCCCCACTCAAAGCCGCGTCCCACCCCCATTCTCCAGCCCAGGCCAGGGACAGAGCAGTCAGAAGGGAGGGGCCAAAAGGTGGCAAAAAGGATCTGCCTGGACCAGGGTAAGCAGGCCCAGCCAGCCTCAGTTGGCAGAAAGCACCCTTTCTGCACACCCTCTCCTGCCTTCTCCTGCTCACCCCTTCCTCGGGCTGTGGTCAAGGGCACAGGCGGGTCTGAAGGGGAGTGAGGCAGGAATTCCGGGGCTAGGCCCTCTGTCTCCAGGCAGGACTCTGTCCGGCTCCAAGACAAAGGGTGGAAAGGAAAGGAAGGGGCCGGGCCAGGGGCTTAAGAGAGGCCTCGCTCGGGGCCACAGCTCCTGGCCTGGCTGGGGAGGCCCTAGAGGGTCCCAAGTGTCCCCATCCTCAGCCGAAGGCCTCTGCTCGCCCTGGAAGGCTCAGGGCGCACTGACAG
This sequence comes from Lepilemur ruficaudatus, assembly GCA_963574885.1. Taxonomy (NCBI): domain Eukaryota; kingdom Metazoa; phylum Chordata; class Mammalia; order Primates; family Lepilemuridae; genus Lepilemur; species Lepilemur ruficaudatus. Next base: position 65,826 of record CAUYRT010020969.1, read on the forward strand.
GTCTAGCGAGGAAGGACCCGTGTCTGCCCCACCCCCACCCCGTCTCCTCCTCCAGGAAGGAGCTGCCGACCTCACACCGACCCTCGAGCCCTCCGTCCGGCATGGGCAGGGGCTCCTGCAGCCCTGCTCCCCAAAGGGAACCCGGCTGAGTGAGAACTTCAGAGAAGCAACAAATACTTGGCACAAGCGTGTCCCACGCGGTATTTGGGACATAGATACTAAAATGTTATTTGTGTTTTGAAATTTGCATTTAACCGGTGTCCTGTATTTTATTTGGCGACCGCCCCTCCTGCGGTCCCCGCAGACCAAGGGGAGCCGTGGCCCGAGGCCCATCTCCTTCCCCAGCCGGTGGGGTCCTCAGGCACCCCATGCATGTTCACAACCCCCCCCACGTCCCCCGCAGTTGGGGCCACGCGCCTAACTCAGGGAGCCTGGGATTGTGGTGAGAAAGAACGGCAAGAAGAACGCGCACAGAGCACGCCTGTGCAGAAACGCCCCAGAGCACGCGCGCCCGTCGCCCCGTCGCCCTGGGAGTGTGAGAGACGCGTCTGGAAGCCTCATTTGGCTTTTTACGGTGAGCACGTTTTACTTCTATAAAATTAAGAAAACGGAAAAAACAGAAAGGACCTCACACACATTTTCCAGGTGCTTCCCTATGTGCCTTTTGCCACACCTGCACCAGATGGGAAACCGAGGCTCAGGGTGCTGAGGGACCAGAGGAAAGTGGGGACCTGGGGTGGGCAGACTGGCCTCCCCACCACCCCAGCCTTGCGCTGGTGCCGGTGCCGCCCCAGGCTGGCGGGCGCTGGAGCCCCACGTCCTCCCTCGCTGTCAGGAGAGGCAGCCAGGCCTGGCCACTGTCAGGCCCAACCTCCAGGCCTCGCTCGCGGCTGCTCTTCTCTCTCTCTCTTTCTCTCTCTCTTTCTTATCTGTTCTTTTCAAAAGAAGTTAAACTTCAAAGCCTGCTCGTGCTGCAGAGCTGCGCTGAGCACCAGGCCCTGCACGCATCTGAGACACCCAAATAAATCAGAGCCTGGACCGGCGCGGCCTGGCGGGTTCGAGGAGCAGGGGACAGGGAGAGGCTCGACCCTGGCTTGGAGGGGCGAGGAGGCACACGCAGGGGATGCTTCAGAAGCAAAAGTGGCAGGTGACGCCTGCTGCCCACTGCACAAGATTGGTGGTGCACACCCGGAGACCGCTCGCCTGAGCTGAGGGCAGCAGTGGCCAGAACGCCCCCAGTTCTCACAGAGGGGTGGCTGTAGGCACTTGATGACCTGCCTGTGTCCCTTGCTGGCTGAGGGCAGACTGGCTTGTGGACATGAACCAGTGAGGGGCTACACGGGAAGGCAAGCTTGGAATCAGGTGGGCGTTGGAAGTCCCAGGCCAGCCAAGGACCAGGTTTGCTCGGCGGCAAAGGACGCTCGGCCCCGCACGACACTGACGGCCTCCCAGAGCCAGCCTTTGCCCAGGGGCCCGCCGTCTGCACTGACCTTGGCTGCGGGCTCCAGAGTTCAGGGCGGTGGGCTGCTTGGGGCTCGGATGGCCCTGGCCACATGCCCACACATGGACTCCAGACCCCGGGAGGGAGTCTGTGGGGTGAGGAGGCAGTGGGGGTGGGGACCATGGGTTTGCTCCTCGCGGTCCCCCGCCAGTCCCCGGGTCGGACGTGTGGCTGCACACAGGGGCCCAGCAAAGGCCCAGAGAGCTACGGGGCTTCTGTTGGGAGGGCTGCAGGGTGGCCACCTTTCTGTCACCGTTGGGTGTTCTAGACCGTCTGCAATCACGTAGAGGAGTGTCAGGAAAAGCTCCTCCCGGGGAGGCCCCCTGGGGCAGCGCTCTGGCCACACTCAAGGGGCAAGTGAGGCCCAGCTGGGAAGCTGTGGGGGTACGTCTGGGCAGCTGGCCCAGCCCCCACCCTGGGAGCCACGTGGCCCTGAGTCTCAGGAGTTCCACACCGACCCAGGACTTGCCGCCGGGAAGCGGTGGGACCCAGCTCCTGAGTCCTGGGGTAAGAGCCCCGAGGCAAGCTGGGGAAACCTAGGGTCCTTCTCAGGGAGAGGTGGGGGCAGAGGGGGCCTGTGTCACTTCCTGATCCTGCCCTGCCTGGCAAACACATCCTGGGCAACTCAGGTCTGGGGGGCCTGGACACAGGGGTGACCAGGCCATCCGTACCCTCCAGGGCCTGTGGCCATGGGGAAATGGGCAGGCAAACAGGGGTTTCCCCCTAGGAGGCACCCCTAAGCTGTGTCCATGTCCCGAAGACCGGACAATGACAACCTCACCAGGCCAAGTGCCCCTGCCTTAGCCAGTCCTAGAGCCCTGCCTTAGCCAGTCCTAGAGCCAGCAAAGGCCTGTTCACGCACTTGGCACTGGCTGTCTGATTTAACTTTTGAATACGGCAGGGGACAGTTCTGAATTCATCTCCCCACTTCTCAGGTGAAAAGACCAAGGCTCAGAGAGCTGGAGGACTGCCCCTGAGGTGCCCCAGTGTGGGGGCTTCGGGCCCAGCTGGACACAGGCATCGTCTGGGCTGCAAGGCTGCAATGGGAAGGGCTGCAGCAAGAGGTGAGCACACGGAGCCTCAGGTGGATGGCTCCGGGCCAAGTCTGGGGTCTGTGCTCTCAATTCTTAGATGGGGGTTCCAGGTCAGGAGTTTTCTGCTGGAGGTGCACCCTGAGAGTGAGTGTCCTGCAGCTGCTCGGGCCAGAACAGCAAGCTTGCAGGATGGCAGGGGGATAGCCCTCCCCCAGGGTGGCACATGTCCCACCAGAGGAGGACTGGCTGTTCCCAGGAACACACCCCTGCCCAGACCTCAGACCTGCAGGAGCCACCATGGCCTCATTAACTGTAGCTTGCCAGCAACATCAACACCCCAACTCTAGTTTGTGAAATTACTTCACTGTAAAGGTTTGCCTGGGAGATGGCATAGAACGAGTAATTCTAAACCTCTGGGCAGCTTCTGGGGACGGTGCCCTGCCCAGGGCAAAAGTCTGGGCCCCTGAGTCCCCCACCCCTGCTCAGCCACAGGCCAGGAAGAACCAAAAGTGAAAACAAGTTTTGCCCAATGAGGCGCGGGAAACAGGTATACGCTGCGTTTCCTTCTGGTCCCTGAAGTGTGGGTCTCCAAGGGGGTGGCAGACCCAAAGACCCTCCCATTTAGGATTTCACTGGCCCCCAACAAAGTATCTACTCGGCCGCCACCTTCCCCTCGAGCCCCATCTGCGGGCAGGGTCACCTTGAGGCTTGAGAGCTGAGCTCCCGGTGGGCGATCCTGGGCCCAGCTCCCTGAAGCTGGCCCTTCCCTGGGAATCCCGCCCTGTCCCCCCACCCCCTGCCTGAGGCTGCACCCCGCTGAGCACAGAGCCTGGGCCTGGGGCTCCCCAGCGCACACTCATGGTGGGGAACTGAGTGGGTGGCCCCACAGCGTCTCCACCGAGAGCCCCCTGGCCCCTGCGTGCCTCTCTCTGTGCCGCTGTCCCAGTCAGAGAGGAGCTGGGCCCGGCTGCAGTGTGCACCCCCCTTGGGCCCCGCGCCCTGGGCCTGCACTCACCAGGCGTTTCTGGGGCCTCACGAGAGGCCGGTTGACGCCGTTCATCTTGTGGTAGAGGCCGCAGGCGTTGCACAAGTAGTGGCCTGTGCCGTCGCGGCGCCACAGCGGCGTGGACAGGGCCCCGCAGTTGACGCATTCTCGACCCTCGCCAGGGAACTCCTCCAACAAGTCGGACACTGCGGGGACAGGCAGCTCGTGGTCCTGAGCTGCCCTCTCCGGGAGCCTGAGGGCTTCGCTCCGACTGCCCCACACTTGCATGTTACATTTGTTTCATTTAAAAACTTACTCTTTTTTTTAAAAACGTATAGTTAACTTCGTTTGGGTTGTCTTTATAAGGGGGGAGTGCTAATAAATCGAGCCTTCGGGTGGATACTTGGGGCTCGCCCTCCTGACCCGGGTCCAGCACTAGCCTCCACATTTTGACCTGCTGGGGAGGCAGCAGCGTCTACACTGGCAGAGGGAGGCGGATGAACGGCCCTTATCCAGCAGGGCGCCTGGGCTAAACTCGCTGCCTGCTGCCTCTGCAACACGGATCAGAGGGGTGTTGGGTTGTGGCTCTGGACCAGATCTCAAGATATCCTGCTAGGACCGCGATGGCCTGTCAGCTTTGTTGTGTTCGAAATCACTTTCCTTCCTCACTTGGGGGTTGCACACGGGAGCAGGGGTGGGGTGAAGGTCTCCCTGGTCCTCTCCAGGCTGAGCCAGGTGCCCAGAGGCCGGGTGGGGGCGGGGCAAGGGTCAGTCATTGCCCGGCTGGGGGTGGGCACCATGCAGGGCTGCCCAGGGCCCAGAGCCAGGGGTCCCCATGGCTGCGGCTGGGCCCTGCTTTCTGTGCTGAGGAGCCAGCTAGGCCTCCACGGAGGGGGAGGGCTGGCCCGGAGGGGGCCCTGCAGGCAGCAGACTCCGAGGCATGGCCTTGGGCCAGAAAGCACCCGCTCCGGAGACTACTCAGAAACACCGGGAGGAGCAACTGTCCGCTTTGCAGGCCGCGAACCCGATTATCCAAATTTATACTCCGGGAGCGATTGAAACCAGGTTTCAGATTAGAATATGTAAACATTTTAGAACAGAGATGAATGTGGCGACTTAAACCAGCATTTCGAACTTTATAAAAATCATTTCTGAAACTTCTCAAAAAAACATTTTAAGACTTAGGCACAATCCAGAATGCCGTTTTGGGGTCTGGCGAATGAAAGGCAGAAATAGATGCACTTTCCTTACTAATATGTTAAAAGAAAAGAACTCTGGATACTGTTTTTCGTCCCGGGGGTGGGTGAGGTTGCGGCAGATGCTGTATCGCCTGAGGTTTGCGCGTCCCTAGAGCTCTGGTCAGTGCTGCGGGTCGGACAGTGTGCCGGGCGCGCGCATTTCGCAGGATGCGGGTTTGTTTCCCGGGACTCTCCCGCACTCTGGCCGAGCCAGCGCGGCCACCCCCACCCGCACTCACCGAAGGCGGCTCTGCGGCCCGGGAGGCCGGCCGGGCGGCCCTGTAGGCTGTGCAGGACGCTGCCCTCGAAGGGTCCGGCAGTCCAGGACGGGGCCACGTCCGGGGCCACGTAGGCCGAGTAGGCGGCGGGGTACGAGGCGCTCACAGGCCGGCCCAGCGGCACTGGGTACTGTTCTCGCGCCAGCAGCGCGCCCTGGTAGGTGCCGCCGTCCCGGCTGCCCGCGGCGCCGCCGCCGGGCCCCGGGGGGCTGTGCGAGAAGGAGAAGGCGGCGGCTCCGGGCGGCTGCGCGGCCGGCGGGTGCGGGCTGCCGGAGCCGAAGGCCGAGGAGTCCGCGGCGGCTGCCTGCGCCCAGCCGGGGTGCGCAGCGAGCGCCGGGGGCTGCGGACCCGGCTCACACGCCTGCAGGTAGGGCAGCACGGAGGGCACGCGCGGCGGCACGAACATCGCGGAGCCGGCGCCCGGAGCGTGCAGGAAGGCGCTCGAGTCAGCGTACGCGGCCTGGCTGGGGCTTGCGGCCAGCGCTAAGCTCTGGTACATCTTCCTGGGCGCAGTCTTAACCTGCGGGGAAGAGGGACGGGCGTCGAGGTCACCGCCGCTGTGCGCGCTCCGCCGGCGCCCGAGCTTGTGCGGGGCAGGTGCCGCCGCTCCGGCCGCGCTTCCCACTCCCCAGCCGGGACCATTCCTGGGGCGGGTCCCAGAACCGTCGGGGAGGAACGGCGGAGGCGGAGGCGGAGCGGGGTTGAAGGGTGGTGGGAGCAGCTGCTCAGTGCTGCATCCCCGGCGCTGCCGCCACGCCAAGCACACCCTCTCAACTGTCCCGGCTTCGAAGGTCCCGGGGTGGGCGGAGTGGGGGCTGGGAAGGACCGGGTCGGCACATCCGCGGGGCGCAGGGCTTTGGGAACAGGGGCCTCGTCGCGGGGCTGGAGGCCCGGCTGGGGAGGGGCGCGCGGCTACGGCCGCGGCTGGAGCACTCACCGGCGCGTCGGGAGGGCGGGAGAGCGGGGCTGGGGCAGCGGGTCGGCGACCGCGGGCTGGAGACTAGAAGTCGGGGGCCAGAGCGGCTCCGCAGGGAATCCCGGGCGCTTGGGCCGCCCCTCGGCGCCGCCCCGCCCCCGATCCGCCCCGCCGCGCCGCCCCTTCCCTAGCGGCGCCCGCCCTCCTTCTCCCCGGGGTCAGCGCTGGGGCTCCAACCGCGGAGCCACGTGACCTTGGCAGGGCCCGATGGGGGTTCGCGATCTGGGCACACGGCGAGGGGCACCCAGCTCCAAACCTCGACCAACATAGGCACACAAACTGCCTAGTTCCCCCGTGGGCCTCCCTGGAGCCCCAGGAGAGACTTCTCTAACTTTGTTCCTGACATCCAGGGTGGCCAACCCTTCCTACCCGTCTGCCTGGGACTCCCACCCAAGGCTGTCCTAGTGGCTGATTCACTGTTCGATGACTGAGTCGGTGGCCCTGGCCCCCGCCACACCGAAGGATACGGAGGTGGAACACTGTGGGCCCCTCCTAGTGCGCCTGCACTTGGGGCTCAGCACAGGGATCTGCCGTCCACAGGGACCCTGGCCGAGTCCCTGGACCGGACCGGTGTACTACTGGCCCCTTCAGGGCTCGAAGTCCAGCGGGAACCCCGCAATCTCGTCTATTTCTGAGCAAGCGGGGCCACTGGGTCGCCCGCGGGTTCCGCCTCTCAGGTGGGATCTGGGTGCGCTCCCAAGACCCCAGCCTCAGTGAGACTTTCACGCAGTTCGTAGGGAATCCAGAAGCGTCTCCTCCAGGCGCCAGAAATCTAATGGGTGGGAGGGGACCGGACTCACAGAACTGTCCCCGTTGGTCAGTCGCAGTCCTGGGGCCGGGCGGGCCTCCCTACTCGGCCTTGAGGGTGACTGCGGGTGCCCGTGCCTCACCCCTGTCACACTGAGGAGACCACAGCAGTCGCAGAGCAATATTGAATGAGCCAGAGCTTGGGGCGGTGGATGTTTTTCATTTGCAGAGACGGTCCTCAGCTCGAGTCGCCCACGGTGGGGAGGAGCCGGACGTTTTCCTTGGTGAACGGCAGCGGCCTTTTCCTTGGGAGGCGGGATGGGACGGCGGCCGTGGCCGGGGTAGTGACCGGGTTGGAGCTGAAAGGCCTCAGCCGTGGGAGTCTCCGGGACAGCGGAGCCTGCGCGTCTCTGGAGCGGGCGCGCGCTCTCCTCTCCATGCGCTTCCCCTGCGCCGACAGCGGACTGGATTCTGCTGCCGCCGAATGGAGGGGCCCGGAACTGGCGGAGCCTCCTGGGGTCCACGGCAGGCTCAGGCCCCCACTCGCACCCTGGGCCTTGGTTCAAGGGTGAGCTCCGGACCCTGGACCCTGCGCATAGCCGCGGAGCAGTAGGTTGGGGCGGGGGAGCGTGTGCCATTGGGATAGGGAATGAGGTGACCTTCAGTTACGCCCTTTCCCTGCTCCCAGGTCCTCCCTCCACATCGCCAGGCGCTCTGTGGTTCCTGCTCTCGCTGCACTTGGGGGGCTCAAAGGGGTCCCTCCTCGCTCTACCCGCTCCAGACTTCGTGTGTGGATCATTCTTTCGCTGTGGGCTCGGGAGGGCAGGGAGGGTGCCTGGGCCACTGAGGCCAGGGCCCTGCGTGCATGAGTGCAGTCTCATTGCCAAGGGCGGCTGCAGACGCAGCTCCACCAGGGCCCGGAGGGCAAAGCTGGTTGAGCCCAAGCTCTGGCCCTGTGGCCCTCGCAGCCAGGGTTACTGCGAAGGCGTAACCAGAGCGGGATGGTGACCCGTGGCACTGGGAATGAAGAGACATGTAACGGGGACACTCGTAACTTGCTGGGGGCTGAGACATTCCTCCTTCAAAAACAGTCTAGAGAAAAAGAAGAGCCCCACAGCAAGGCTGGGGCCCTGCAGGGGCTGAGGGGGAGGGTCTGCACGGCTTGCGTGGAGTAAGATCTGTAAATCCTTGAGCAGGAAGCACCAGCACTGCCTGTCCTGTGATATTCCCGTTTAATGCCCATGTCCATCTGATGAGATAGATGATATTATTATTCCTATTTACAAATGGAGAAACCAAGTACAGAGAGGTTAGCTAACCTGCCCAAGGCCACACAGCTAGCAATTGCACAAGTTAATAAAAAAAAAAACAGGAAGTAGCCATAAGGAGGGAATCTCGGTGATAGCAGTTGGCTTTTTCTTATTAACAGATCTCTAAAATGGACGTGCATTACATTTATAATTAAAAGTCTGGGCTGTTTCCAGGGTAGCCAATGTGGAGGTGAGGCAGGGGGTGGCTTCCTGGGGCGGGGGCCGGGGAGGGGGAGAGAGATTTACCTTCCACAGGCTCCTGGAGGCTGGACTGGCACAGGGCGGTCCCCTGGGTGTCTGGGGCTGCCTGGCCACCAGATGCCATCTGAATGTGCAATGGCCACCCCCAGCTGGGACACGAGCCCTGTGGCCCCTGCACAGTGACAGGTTGGGGTAGACACTGGCTGTCTGCGACAGTATCTGGATCCCTCCACGGGTTCAGTCTCCTTGAGCCAAAAGGAGGAATCTCAGCTCAAAGCCCTGGTCCCTCCCACTGCCCAACCTGGCCCTTGCCTGCCTCCCCCGCAGCTGCCTCTGACACTACTGTTTGCTTGTCACCCTGCTTCACTGGGCCTGCAGGAGAGAGCCGGCTCCTGGGCCAGCTGCTCCCAAGCCCCTGCCACCCCCCTGCCGCAAGCCTTCCCTTCCCCTTTTGCCCGTGCTGCTCCCCCACTGGAAGGCCCTTCCTTTGTCCTCTTCTCTGCTTGCCAAACTCCTACAGAGCCCTCAAGGCCCATCTTGCATGTCCCTTGTGCCTCATCATGTTGTGGGGACAGACTGTGGGTTTCTGTCCTGCCCCCTCAGCAGAAGCCGAGCCCCGAGAACAGCTTCGGGGACAGCAGGTCACAGTGTTATCTGGAAGCTGCCAGACCTTCTCTGGGGCTCAGCTTTGCTTCTCAAGGCTGTGTGACCTTGGTGAGTTGCTTTCCTCTCTGTGCCTCTGTTCATCTGTAAAGTGAGGGTGACAATGGTACCTGTCCCCCACAGTGGCTTTCAGGAGGAGTCTGTGGAACTAGGTGCCCAGAGCATCTATCTGTCCCAGGCTGGGCACAGAGCGGACACACCTGGGGACAGGTGAGTGGAGCCCTGGTGACAGAGGCTCAGCTGCAGCCAGCTGGGGGGGTCAGCCAGGGGCCCCGAGGGCAGGCACCTGGGTGGGCGAGGGAGGTACAGGAGGGGATTTCTCCTGCACCTCTGGTGCAAGGACTCCACCCCCAGTGAGATCAGGGCCGGGTGCTCACCCCCATGACAGGCAGAGTTATGGGCTGTGAGGGGTGGGGGTGCCTAGCAGCCTGGCTGGGAGGTGGGGTGGGAGAGGCTCCAGCCGTCCGCCAGGCTCTGGGTTTCATTTCAAGGTGTCACTTGCCCGCAGTCTCCCCCTCCCCACTCCAGAGCTTGGGAACCCTTGACTCAGACACCTTGTGGACAGAAAAGAAAGAAAACAGTCCCATTGTTGATGGGGACGGGGGCTTCGGGGCCCCGCGCCAGCTCCCAAGAGGGACCTGGTGTCTCCTTGGACGCCTTGGGCAGTCTCTCCTGCTCAGGCCGGGCTCCCCCAGGGCAGGGTCCCCTCCCAGGAGCAGCACCCAGCAGGGTCCCTGCTGTGCACACTCTGCCAGCAGGCGTTGGCACTCCTTGCTTGCTGGTCTCTGGGGACACGGTGGTGGCCCACTTGGGGCTTTGAGCTCAGGCCTCTGTCCAGTCTGGGGGACACCCTGTCCAGGAAGCAGCCTCTGAGCACAGGCTGTCTGGGTCGGCTGTAGGAGGGGCTGGACCCTCCTCCCCCACTCTGGGGTCCCTTTGCCCTAGCCCCTCCCTGCATGGGGGAGGGGCTCAGGGACTCGGAACAGGCGCCAGGGAGGAGGCCGGGGAGGCTGTGTCAGGGCCTGGGTCAGGGCCTCGTTTTGCTGTCTGTGCGGTGGACTGGGAGGTCGGAGGGAGGGAGGAGCTGCTCCCAGTGGGGTGGTGGTCACCAGGGTGGGGATTTGTGTCCTTGGCAGGTATTCAGGTGGGCCCCACACCCTCAGCCCACAGGACGGGGAACAGCCAGTGGCAGCCCCTCCCCTGCCTACTGCCCAGGTCCCCCCTCACCCCAGGCCTTCCCTGGCACCTGCCACCCCCTGGGGGGCCTCACGGAGTCCTCAGGGCCTTGCCATCCCTCTGGGTCCACAGAGTAGGACCCCAGGGCATCCCCAACACATGTGACTCCATCTACCTGAAGTCTAAGGACTGCAGAACTCCTCAGAGGTGAGGGGCTCAGGGCAGGGAGCCTGGATCAGGGGTGCCCAGGGGCGTACGCATGATCTGAACGCAGGAAGCGTGTGCTCCCTTCTGCAGGACCGAGAGCGCCACGGCCCAAGGCCAGCTGCAGGCCGGTGCCCACTGGGTGTGCCAGGGTCGGGCTCCAGGGGTGTGGCTGGGCCGTGATGTCTCTGTGGTGCTCTCAGCAGGGCGTCCTCCGCACCCGCCTGGCATTTCCCGAGTGTCCCCACGTGCCTGGCACGGCTTGGCAACCTGGAGAGTTTTAACTCCTTGGAAGCTCCCAGCCGTCTCCCACACCCACTTCATGGAGAGAGGAAACCAAGGCTGGGACAGAAGTGCCTCGTCCAAGGGCCATGGCTGGGTAGAAGCTGAGACGGCCTTTGACACCAGCTCCTGCGGCTCCTGGGTCCTGGGTGCTGCTCCGCTGGCTCCACAGCCTCTGTCAGCACCCCCCACCCCCAGGCCGCCTGCTCCTTGCTCCCCCAGGCCCGAGGCTGGGCTCCTGGGGGCGTCTGAAGGGTGGGCGGAGCCCGGCACCTTTGCTGGCCCAGGCCGTGCTTTGCTTTAGAGGTGACAGCAAACTCCGGCAGCCGGGAACGCGGGAACGCCGCGCACTGGGGACGACCTGGCTGGCTGACTTGGCTGCGCAGGGAGCGGGTGGGAAACCAACACAGCTCTCATGTGTGTAACCGAATCTGCTTTCAAAGCTCCCTGGTGACGTTGCTCAGCGCTCCACATGGCAGGCCACCGCTGACAGCCCTCGCAGAGAGGGGTCTTCTGGGGAGGGACTCCAAGCAAGTTTGTTTGTGGGGAGGACGTCATTGTACTTGAGGTCCCGAAATGTGACTGCAGCATCAGGGAGTGTCCTGCAATTGCTGGGATGGCAGCAGCCCCACCAGGCACACCCTCCGGGGACCGCGGGAGCCACTGTGCACGGGGCTTTCGGGTGCGGTGGGAGGACACACGGGGCCTGTCCCATCACTGGGGAGAAGAGATGAGGGCAGGCTCTCTGGCTCCCCAAGCCCTTAGCCCGAGTGGGGACAGACAGATGGACGGACAGGGTGGCTGGCTGTGTCGGCTGCGCACGGCTTCACCTCGGGCAACCAGGCTGGGGCAGGCACAATCACCAGTGTGATGCAGCGCTGCCTGGGTGATGGGCAGGTCAGATAAGCCCCCCGCCTGCTTATCCCTCTAAGCTTCCCCGAAGGCTTAGAGGGCCGGCGTTCGGGGAAGCTGAGGCTGGAGGGCCCGAGGCTCCTGGTACTCGGGAACCACACATTTTCAAAGTAAAGAGCAACCAAGATTGTCGGGGGCCGGTAATTCTGTTTGTAAAAAAGACAGCTGGCGACTCCCACTGTGAGCGCGTCACTGGCTCAGCCCTCCACGGGGGCCACCGCAGGCCACGCGGGAGGCCACACATCCTGCCCTCACGCAGCCCAGAGGTCTAGTGATGTCGGTGAGGTGGACCATTCTGGCGGGGCTGGCTGGGAACAAGGGACAAAATGGCTTCAGAGGGACCTTTGTGCACATCCGAGGTGGCCAGGAGCCCAAAGGGCTGCCCTCTTTTGGAAGCCTCCCCTGCAGCTGTGGAAGGCTGTGGAAGGGGTTTCCCGACACCCCTGTGTTCCTGTGCACGCCCGCGTTGGGGTCTCTGTGGGCACAGCAGCCAGCGTCTTTCAATGGTGTCCTGGTGGCCCCCCCGGCTGAGCTCATCTCCTGCCCGAAGCCCCTTCCTTGGGCTCGGAGGCCCAGAGCAGGGGACCAGCTGGCCTCCCCAAGGCTGCCGGGTGGAAGGGACAGGCCGGGACTCATGGTGCCCTGGACAAAGGGAGGACGTGTTTGTCCATGTGCAGAGCTTTGACGGCTGGTTCTGAGGGTCTGTGTGGGTGTCTTCCTGGGAGGGGCCACTGCTCCCTAAAAGGGAGGCTGGGGGTGTGGGGTGCAAACTAGTTCCCATCAGGTGCAGCCTCGTGTCCCATGTGGTCCCTAAATCTACAGAGGAGTGTCCCCCCGAAATGGGTACGCTGCCCAGCCTGAGGACTGAGGACCCAGGACGGGAGGGGCAATGGGACAATAGGGCCATGCTCTCTGTGGGCGTCACTGAGCACCTGAGAAGCCCCATGGGAGTGGCCTGGAGGGTCTTGGACTGCACTGCCACTGGGCTGGGAGCTGTGTGGGTGGTGACGGTGGGGCCATGGGTGACCCCTCTGTTCCCAGCAGCCCCTCCTGGCTGCCAGAGCCCGGACTGTGTGGGACACGCACACTGATTGGTTTGTACTCCACATGGTGGGGGGGTGGGGGGGCTTTGCAGCCTCAGGACGCCCCAGAGGCCGGCCTGACGCTCGGTCTTGGTGTAGAGCAGGGGCTGGGTTTGGATCGTGCTGGTGGGTCTGGGAGGCTCACCGCGGCTGGGCGTGCAGGGTCTGTCCTGGTGGTGCGCAGTTTGCAACTGCCCACCTGCAGGCAGTTACCTGACATCCCTTCTCGGCCACATAGGAGTAGGTTTGGGTGCTTAGGGCCTTGAGCCAGGGGGCCTGCAGGGCTGCTGTAGTGAGCTGCCTCGGTCTCCCTTAAGCCAACAACACTCACGGTCACGTCCCCTTGGCACACACGGGGGCTTCCCAGATGACGGATTCATCTGCAGGTGCAGATGGGGCTGGCCCTGTTTATTGTGGGGCCTGGACTTACCTCCCACATTCAGTCCCAGGCGCGGGGGGCTGGGGTGGGCGGCCAGGCTGGGTCTGCGTGAGCCCGGCCTGGCTTCTCCAGGGGGAAGGCACCGCAGCCAGCATCTCGAGACCCAACCTTAGGATTCCAGAGCAGGCTTTGCTTTGGAGGTGCCTAGAGTCAGGGGGTAGCTGGGGGCTCCCGGTGGCAGGGGAGGGGCTTTGCCTGGTGCCTGGCACCCCCTTTCTCTCCGTTCTACTCCCCTTTAACTTTCTCTTTTGCTCTGGTCTTCAGACGGTTCCCTCCTTTTCTCCTCTTCCCTCCGTGACCCCCCGTTGGCCTGCCGCTCCTTCGCCTCCTCGCCCGCCGCGGAAGGGCCCTGGGGAGCCCGTAGCCCATCCCTCGTTCTCCCCTGTCCTCCTAGAGGTCTGCCCGGGAGGGCTTCGTCACCCCTGCAGCATCCCTCCTTCCCACCGGGCCTGCAGGACCGGCCCCGGCTCTGCGAGCGGGACGGTGGGCTCCCGCCAAGAGCCCACGTCTGTCGGTTCCAGTTGTGTCTGCTCAGTGTACAGACTTCAGGGCGTGTCAGAGCCATCAGCCCCACTCTGCTGGCAGGAGGGCACCGAAGAGAAGAATCCAGGGGAGTTAAAAGGCCTCCGAAAGCCTCAAAAAGTCTGGATTAAAAAAAGGATGGTTGAGGGCTGGAAGGGTGTGTGCCTTTGTTTGCAGCTTTTAACCTTTTTGCATTTTCTGTAGTTTTCCACGTGAACACAGAGTGCACAGATAGCCTGGAAACACAAACGTAAAGGGAAATAACATTTTTACAGCGGCTTGCCGAAGATGCTCCGGCGGTTACACAGAGACCCGTCTGCGGGAGCAGCAGAGCACACGAGCCTTTGAGTCAGGCGTGGCTTCGAGCTTTCAGGGTTTGCAGCAAAGACAGACACGCGTGCGCGGCCTGAGCAAAGAGGGGAACCTTTTCTCCCCCGGACAGTCAGTGAGAAGGAGCCTGAGGTCTCCTGGGTTTGGCTTTCTGCGTGAGCGCTCTCATCCTAGGGGTGCGGGCGTGGGGTGCAGTCCTGAGGTCTGGGAGTGCGGAGCGTGCGTGCACACCTCTCTGCAGCCACACGCACACGCCTGTGCTCACACTCACACATCCACATGCACCGTATGTGCACACACACGCACACCCATGTGCACCCACACACTTACACATGCACACACACACACACCACTGTGCAGGCACACCTCTGTGTGCACATGTGAGCCCTGGGTGGCCCTTTGGAGAACTGCTCCCTGCTGAGTGCACCAAGGTGTCCCACAGGCCCTGGGGCTTGGCCGGCGGGGCAGGGAGACCAAGCAGGGTGCTGGTGTTCCAGGGGCATCTGCCGGCAGCAAGGCCCCTGGGTCCTGTGGGTGGGAGGTGCCGCTGGGGCCCAGGGAGGCTCGGAGGATGGCTGGATGCCTGGGTCGGAGCTGCAGCCCTGGCGCCACAGGGACTCACCTGTGTGCAGCCATTGTCTGGGGGCCGCTGCAGAGCACAGCTGGGTGTCACCTTGGAGTGGGTCCCGGGGGCTGCCTGGGGTCAGGGCCCAGCCCTGCCCCTTGGACTCTGTCACCCTGCGCCCTTCCATGTTCCTGGAAAAGGATGGTGATACCATCCTCTTCGGGGGACACCGAGGACACCATGTCTCAAGGGTGGCCCCGGCCTGCCTCGTTCTGCGAGCTGTCAGGGAATGGCCTTGTGGGGCTGCTCTTGGACCTGGCTTGGCCAGCCCCTCCTAGACCGTGACTCTGTTGCTGCAGTCACGTAGGGCTGTGTCCCCTTTGTCACCTCGGGCAGTTTCTGAGGCTGTCGTGTGGAAGTGGGCTGCCGTGCAGGAGCACAGGCTGGGGACGCCTCCACGGTTACTCTGGGAGACGGCCCCAGCCCTGCGCCGGCAAGGCAGGCTGGTCCCACTGCTGCTGCTGTCTTGGGCACCAAAGCCTAGAGAGGCCCCCGGGCCACGGTGGCCGGTTCACACGCCCGGAGGAGACCCAGCTCATGGGCCCACTCACTGGGCGGGGAAGGCGGGGCAGGCAGGTCTGTGGACACCCCTCCCGGGCTGACCCCCGTGACGCAGCCCTGCTCCAGCCCCGACTCTGACCCGTCCCAGGCTGCGCCTGCCTCCGAGCGCCTGCCCGGGAGCGCCAGCCCATTCCTCATGTGCAAGGAATTTCCCTGCAGCCGCAGCTGCTGCAGCTGGAACATGTCTCCAGATGGGTCGTTCCGAGGGAAACCAGCGTCTCTCGTCTCCTCCTGCAGACGTGCGCTGGCGTCTGGAGCCCCCGGATCCTCCTGCTCTGGCTCCGCTTCCTCTGGAGAGGAGATAAGGGGCTCTTGGCATCCGAGGGCTGGAGACCCCGCCCGCGCGCTGACAGGGAGGCGCCAGCCCCAGCCGCAGACCCGGGGCTGAGCCTCCCCTCCCTGGCCTGGCCGTCTCCCCTCCCCTTCCCCTGGGGCTGCAGAGAGAATCCTTGGGCCGTGGTCCCCTAGGCCAGCCCAGGTACCAGGTGCCCAGAGCGAGGGCTCATCCCTGGGGGGCTGTTGTCATTCCTGGGGGCCTTGTCTCCCAGTCAGAGCTGGCTGGGATTGGGTGTGGCCGGGGAGGAGCAAAGGTGTTGTCTCCTGACTCCTTTGCCCAGTTGTGATGGCACTGCTGTGGGCCAGGCCTGGGGACGCAGGGTGAGAGGATATGGCTGACCCCTGAGCCTTCAGCGTGGCGTGGCCGGCGTGGAGGAACAGACAAGTGGACACAGATGCTCACTTGGGGTGAAGTTTGTGCAGAAAGGGCCAGGAGCTCGACAAGGACCCCCAGGGGCTCCCCCTGTGGGGGCAGAGACGCCTGCCCCAGCCTTGGCACCCCCGGCACAGCTCTGCCCCTGGGCTGGGGACGCTGTCCTGCAGTCAAGGTCAGAGGCTACAGACAGGCAGCGTGCAGGCTGCCCCCATGTTTTAAAAATTGGAAAAACTCAGGTCAAAATCTAGATTTCTTTTCTCTTGGATAAAATGTGCAGCCAGATGTGACCGCGCTGTGACCACGCTGGGCATGTTTCCATGGGGCAAGAGCTCTTCCTTCGGGAAAGGCAGCGGCGCCCTCGGCCGCCATGGGGCCCCTCTCCTGCTGTCTCCCCAGTTTCCTGCCGGCTGCGCCGACCCCTGGTTCAGATATCCTCTCACTGAGAGACCAAACCTCCTGCAGGCGGCCATCTTTCCCAGGAAGGCCGCTTGGCCTGCACACGGGAGACTGCTCACTCAGCGCTCATGCGCGACCTGAGCAGGACACCATGCGCCTCCCTGAGCCTCGGTTTCCCCATCCGGAAGAGGGGCTGAGGCCTGTGCCGTGGCTTGCTCTGCGCTCTCAGAGGCAGCCGGCCTGCTGGCGCGGGGGTGCAGAGGTGTGCGGGTGCTCCCTCCGAGGGGGGGAGTCTCCCGCCCACGGGCGCGCTTTTCCCGTGTCTGTGCCGTCGGAGCAACACAAACACACGCCCCCTCGCGAGCGGCTGCGGTTTGTCGTGACTTTGGGTCTTTAAGCATTTTCCCGCCAGCGCCTGCCGAAGGCGCAGCCCCCCGCCTGCTGGGGGGCTCACAGCTTTGGCGCCGAGAGGCGTCAGTCCTAAGCGTGGAAGGGACTTCCAGAGCCGTCTGGATGCGAGGGGCTATTTTTGTCTCTGTCCTTATAGGGACAGACCTCGGAGTCACCCTCTTTGACCCTCAAAAGGTTTGGATGAGTGGAACTCACGGAGCAGGTCTCAGCCGCGTGGCTCTGGGGTTTAAAGGGCAAGGGTGAAATAAAGTTAACTAGGCTTAGAAAGATGCACTGGAAGGACGTCCCCTGGTCTCTGCCGTGCCGAGAGCGCTGCCCGGGCTGGGAGGAGGACTGGGGGCGCACGCACATCACGCTTCCCAGAGGTCCCCCACGGAGCCCTCTTTGAGAACCGTTTCACAGGCCTTGTGTTCCGGGAACCACGCAGGCAGCGCCAGACTATGCGACGTGGCAGTGTAACGCTTTGCTCTGCGTCACCTTGTATGTCCTGGGAGCCCCTGGGGGAGAGGCGAGGCCCTATTTTTCTCTGTGAGGGGCTCACTGCGGCTTGCAGGGTGAACAGCAGCCCGCAGGGACTATTCCCAGCCGAGGGGCGCTCGGCTCCAGGGCCAGGGGCTGGAGGAAGAGGCCCCCCCAAGTCTCGGGCAGGGCAGGGCCTGGTCTCTGGCCGCTGGTGGGAGGAGGTGCTGGGCCTCCCAACGTGGTCCCACAGCTGCTGGCCGCTCCCAAGGGCTGCTCACACCTTCCTCACTCGGGGCTGATAAGTCACGCTGCCGCGGAAGTGGACGTTCCCACGGAGATAAGCTGTGAGGACAGGGCTGTCCCCACGCCGGGACAAGGAGAGGCAAGGAGGCTGCAGAGGGCCGGGCAGAATGTGGGGCCGGGCAGCATTTTCCTCTGTTGGTTTTGCCCGAGGTCTGATAACAGCGCTGGCTCGCGCCAAAGGCCTTCCCCAGGGCTTATCTGGCCACGTAATCCTCCGGCCTTGGCTGGAAACGCCAGGGCTCTGCCCGGCCTCCCTCCTGCCCCCACGGCCCCTGCAGGCAGTCGGGGCTGGGGTGGAGTGAGCCCCTCCTTCCCCCGGCCCTTTCTCACCCAGCGGGGGGCAGAGGCCCCTCTGGGCAGGGACCTCTCGCCTGGGGCGCGGGTGGGCTGGGAATCTCCCTCTTGCCGTCCACTTCCCAACGTCCCTGAGCTGCATGGGCCCTGCGGCCACTGACCAGTTGAGCAGAAGTCTCTGTGGGCCACCAGGCCGCGAGTGCAGGACCCCAGTCCACAGTGTCTTGAGCACTTGTGTGCTGTTTCCAGGCTCAGAGAGAGGCCATCTGGTACGAGTTCCGGCCCTTGTTTGGCTTGTCTGGGGCACGTTAGGGCACCATGAGCCCAGCGCCCACGTCTAGGAAGTGAGGATGGGGAGTCCGACTCCTCGGGAGCTGGGAGGCGGGATGAGCTCATCCTGGTCTGGCTTGTGGCCCTCACACTCGTCATTGTCCTCTTCACCATCCTTGTCCAACACTCAGAGATGGATGGAGACAGCTCCCTCATCACTCTGGGAGTGATGGGGCCCCATTGCTCCAGGAGGAACCCCAGGAGGCCCCAGGAGGCCCCATTGCTGCCCTGTTTTACAGCTGGAGGCCAATGTAGGCTCAGTAAGGAGGAAGCTAGGTGTTCCCCACGTCAGCCTGACCCCCAGCTAGGAGCTTATCCACCATGGAAGTGTATTTATTGGCCCTACAGAGGAGAGGGCATTTGGGTAGGGCTTTGAGGTATGAGTAGGAGTTTGCTGAATGGGATGAGAGGAAAGGGCTTTCAGGGTAATGGGAACAGTTAGGGGTGGAAAGAAGGGTCTGAGGCACATGGAGAGTGACTACAGTGAGTGAGTCGTTGGAACTGGGGTGGCTGGTGGTGAGGGATAAGGAAGGACACCTGCAGGCTGAGTGTGCCCTAGGAGTGGGGAATTTACTTGGAAGATGGCAGGGGCTAAGGCAGGAAGAATCAGTTGCTTTTTCTTTTTCTTTTTTTTTTTTTTGAGACAGGATCTTGCTCTGTCTCCAGCCTAAAGTACAGTGACATCATCATAGCTCCCTGCAGCCTCCGACTCCTGGGCTCAAGCCACTCTCCTGAGTAGCTGGGACTACAGGGCTGCACCACATCAGGCTAATTTTTCTGGTTTTAGAGAGATGGGGTCTCGCTGTGTTGCCCAGGCTGGTCTCGGACTCCTGGCCTCAAGTGATCCTCCCACCTCAGCGTCCCAGAGTGCTGGGATTACAGGTGTGAGCTACCGCGCCCGGCTGGATCCTTTCCCTTTTTGACAAAGCACAGCCCCCCACAGGATTCACAGCAACAGTTTAGACGATGCAGTTTCTAAAAGAAAACAACGATCCTCCCCTCCCCCACCCCAACAAGCCTCCAGGAGCCCGGGGTCTGCGCTCCCTCCCCGCACCGGGGTGGTGGCGGTGGGTTCACCCAGGCCCTGGAGACAGACGTCCAGCTGTGTCCAGTGTTGTTCGGCCACGCAAACTGTGCAGCCGTGGCCTGCTGGCATGCACGTGGGACGCCACGGATTCCCAGAAGTGGGCTTGCTGGGGATGGCCACAGCACGTGGCATTCAGCGAGTGCTGCCAGATCGCTGTCCAGAGATGCTGAAGGACACTACAGCCTTGCGCTCTCGGCCGGCTTCCTCCCGCTCCACATCTGAAGGTCTCAATTTAAATTTTCGGCCAGCTGGGTGGGTGGAGACATGCGCCTTGCACCTGTTTTAACTTCAATTACCCGACCTTGAGTGAGTCTGGCGTCACATGCCTGCCTGAAGCGCGGTCGCGGGGTTTCACCTGGGTCTTTCTGGGTCCTGAGCCTGGCTCTGCTGGTGTCGCCAGTGGGGTCCCGGCCCTGCCCACCCCAGCTGGGGACCTCGGCAGACGCCCTGGGCCAGAAGGCAGCCGCTCGGACTTTGAGCCTGGCCCTTGGCAGCCGGGGATAGGGCGTCTCCCGGCACATGCTGCCCGACCTTTGGCAGCACCCAGCTGCAGACCAGGGTGCAGGGCTTGCCTTGGCAGTTGGGCGCCCCAGGGGTTGGGGCAGGGGGGCTGGGGGCCACCCCGGGAGGCGGCACATGGCACAGCCTGTAATGGGTGTGACTCGCTGCTCACCCAGCCATAAAGTTGGGGTGATGGCCCGGTGCCTCAGCCACGCCCCTCCCTGCAGCCTGAGCTCCCTCCCCAGAGGGCAGCTGGTAGCTGGGGCCATCTCGCAGACCCACCCATTGCAACTCATGTGCTACCGCTGGAGAAACTGAGTCCTAGGGAGGCCGGAGTGAGTGTAGCATGGAGAACTAACACTGTTGCAGGGCCCCTTGGTCATCTGAGCCCCCCATTTGACAGAGTGGGGAGGGAGGGAGCCCAGCATGGGGTGCAGGGCTCAGGGCCACAGGTGCTGGCCTGGCAAGGTGCTGTCCGTGCAGGAAGCAGGAGGTCTTGACTTGGCCTGGGGCCCCCCATGTTTCCAGGAGGCTTCAGGGACGAGCTAAGAACATGGACCCTGCGGCCACAGTGTCCGGCCCAGACCGCACTGCCTTGCTGTTGGCCCTGGGCCGCCTGCTGAGCCGCTCTGTGCTCATCTCCTCGTATGCAAAGTGGAGTTCCCGAGTGCTCCTTCCTAGCAGGGCTGTCTGAGGGTAGGTGAGTGATGTGGTTGATGGAATCATGTTTATGGGGCGCCTGTATGTTCCCCCAAAGCAGGGAGTGGCCCTGGGGTCCAGTCCTGGCCAGACGGGGCCTCTCCCAGGGACCAAGCAGGCGGGAGGACGCCAGGAGCTGCAGTGCCCTGTAGCGCCCTCCCCAGCGTCCGGCCAGGTGAGGAATTGGGCTGCTGGCCCTGGGGTCCTCACGGTTCAAGGGTTACCCTGGACCCCTGGGCGCTAACCCTGGAGCCTCGATCTGCCCCTCGCCCCATCCCTGCACCTGCTGCCCACCCTCCCTGTCCCCATCTGGCTGCTGTGCCCAAGCTCCCGACAGCACTAGGGGGATTGCAGAAACCAGCTCGTTCCAACCCATTCGTCATTGCTGGGGAAACTGAGTCCTGGGGTGAGGGGAGCTGTGTAGTGTGAGAGGCTGGAGGACCCCTGCGTTCACAGGCGGAGTGCTCAGGGTGGTGTCCCCACGGTTAAATAAACAACATGTGTGTGTGGGTGCTCCGGAGAATTCCCAGTGCCTGGGGCTCCTGAGAGACCTAATCTCTGCGCCCCCCCCGTTCAGCCCTGAGCCCCTGTCTCCCACCCTCATAGCACCCAGGGGTCCCCAGGGGCCACCTGTGCTTAGCTCCTGCCTCCCGTCCCTCGTGCTCCTCCCCCTAAGCACTGAGCCCCTAATCTGTGCCAGGTGTCCTCAGCACCCTCTTTTCTCTTTGCAGGCCCTTCTGGGTGTCCCCTCCTCCAGGAACCCCCCCACCCCTCCCTCCCATCTCCATCCCCCAATGGGAAACTCTGTCCTGGCCCGGCTATGGGCGCCCACTCTGCTCGAGGGTCTTGTGCGGTGTGGGTGGGAATTCTGTCCCAGTGCAGCCTTGATGCTGAGGGCTGGAGTCTTGAGCTCATTTGCTTATTTGGCCCACCTGAGTGCAGCACCTGGCGCGGCTTCCTGCGGAATGGGATTCTGGGCTGAGCGTCGCGGGCTGAGTAGGAGTTTTCCTGGAGACAGCACAGCAGTGAGAACCCCGCTGACTGCTTCGCCCCGGCTGTTCCTTCTCTAAGGTGAGCAATATCCCTCCCTCACGGCCCAGGGGTTTCTGCAGCCTTGGGATCTACTTGTTATACCAGCAGGTGTGTGAGATGGCCCCTCTCCCAGCGCCTCCTGCTGCGGGTGGGGGCTGGGCTTTGGCCCACCTCCTCAGGGTGGGGTGTTCCTGGAGCTCCCAGGCCCCGGGGTTGAGTGGCGGGGCCGCGAGGATGCGCCTGCATCTGTCTTGGTGGAGGCGGCTCCCGGTGTGTGTGTGTGGTGGGAGGCTGGACGGAGCAGAGACCTGCAGAGAAGCCCCTCCCCGTGGGCTCATGGAGCAGCAAAGAGGACACAGGCAGTGGAGGGGAGGGCGTGGGAGGGCGGAACGGAGGGTCGTCAGGGAGGCCTCATGGAGGAGGTGACGCTGGGCTGAGAACTGACGAGGAGGGGCCGGCAATGGGAAGACGGTGGAGGGGCCAGGCAGGCAGGGTCCTGTGCAAGCCCTGGGGTGGGAAAGAGCCTGGTGTGTTTGAAGGAGGCTGTAGGGTCGTGGGGGGGCTGGAGCGACAGGAGGCCGGGGCTGGGTCCCCTGTGACTGTGCAGACCCCCGCACGGGGCTGGGCTCAGTCGGCCTGGGGTGCTCCCCAGCAGGCTGCCTTCCCCCCATGTCCGTCTGGCCAGGCACCCTCCCTCGCTGCTGTGGAAGGCCATGGAAGGACCTGCAGTGCCAGCCCAGCCCCATCTGCCAGTGCAGCCCCGACTCTAGGGACAGGGCAGGGAGGCAGCTGCTGATTACAGGGCCGTGGGGGTTTCCAGGGCTAGGCAAGGTGAGTCTCTGCTCCCCCAGAGCAGCAGGCCCAACCTGGGCTCCGTCAAAGTTCCCCCAAGTGGGGGCTTGGCGCCCCCCTGCACACAGCAGGTGCCTAGTACGTGTGGCGGAGTTGGGCAAGGAGGCCTGCCCTGGGCACACAGGCCGGGACCCTGAGACAGAAGCCCGATGACAGGGCCTGCAGAACTCTGGGGACCCAGGGCTGGGCTGGTAGGATGCATTGGGAAGGTCGGGACCGGAGCAGGCTGCAGGGGATGGGGCAGCTGTGGGCTCAGCTCAAGGATGACCATGGGGCCCCGGCAGGGCAGCCTCAGGGCTGTGACCCCTGCAGTTGTGGGCCCCACACCCAAGAGGGTCTTCTTTCCAGCAGGCTGCTTTTGGAGGTGGTGAGGTCCCCGCCCTGCAGGGTCTGAGCAGCAGTTTGTGGGAGGTGGCAGAGGAGGGTGAGAGGGACCGGCCACCGCGGAGGCCTCGGCTGCTGGAGGCAGGACCTCCAGGCACCGGCGAGCGCGTCCTGTGCCCAGGCCTTGCTGGGCAGTGGTGTGACTGTCTGGTTGAACCCTCATGACACAGAGGGGTGTATCGGTCCCCAGGGCTCCTGTAACTGATTCCCACAACTTAGGACCTTAATTCGACATAAATCCGCTATTGTGCAGTTCTGGAGGGTCCCAAGTTCAAAACGGATCTGAAGGGACTGAATCTGGCGGCTCCGGGGAGCTCCTTCCTGCCGCTTCCCGATGCTTGGGGCTCCAGGCGTCCTTGGCTTGTGGCCGCATCACTCCAGTCCCTGCCTCCATCCGTCGCCACGTGGCTGCTCCTCCCCTGTTGGTGCCAGTGGCCCCTGCCTGTCTCTCTGAGGACACGCGTGGTTACAGTTAGGGCCCCCGGATAACCCAGGACCACGTCCCCATCGCAAGGTCCTTAACCACACCTGCAAAGTCCCTTTTGCCACGGACATGGCGTGTTCGCGGGTTCCAGGATGGGGACGTGGATTCCGTGGGACGCTGCTGCTCGTCTGCGCAGCGGTTGGTGTTGGCATCGCACCCATTTCACAGGTGAGGCCCGTGGCGGCCACGGACCGGCCGCAGCACTTGCTCACGCATCCCTCTGCGGGGACTGCTGGGTTTGGGATCCGCGCCCGGCACACCCTGAAACCAGAGCTCCCCATCCCCCACAGCGTCAATGAGGCCACGATGCCTCTGCTGGGGACCTTCAGAGGGGAAACCGAGGCCCAGGGAAGGCAAGTGACTTGTTCAGGGTCATGTGTGTCCCCAGCTGAGCCTTCCCAAGCGGATCCTATGTGCCACCCCACCCAGGCCCGAGGCCCTGCTGCCAGGACCAGGCCGCGGCATGGGAGGGCAGTGGGCGGGATTCTCTGTGACTGGAGGGCGACGTGTCTCTTGGTCTCTTGTGAGCTGCTCAGGTGAGCACCTGAGTGCCTGGGGCCACGCTGGATGCGGAGACGCAGATCCTGGAACAATGCTTGGGGGTGGGCAGGGGTTGCCATTGGAACGGGCGGTTTGGCATCGATGTCACAGATGGGGAAACTGAGGACACACAAGGTCTCTGGCATGAGGGCCCTGCCCTGGGACCCGGCTCCAGCCCTGGATGTAGGTAAGGTGCGGGAGTGGGGGTGGGGCTGGTGTTCAACCTTTTTCCTTCAAAGCAGCCTGGGGGGATGTCAGCTGGCTCGAGAAACCGCCAGCTAAATATAGCTGCGGAACTTCCCGGAACACATCATTCCAAGTGTCCAATATTTAATGTTCAATGACACACAGCGCCTTCCAGACAGCTGAGCCCACCCTGACTGTCCAGCAGGGTGGACGGGAGTCCCTCTGGGAGGGTGGCAGGGGACTCCTGGGGGCACGTGTCATCCCTGGTGGACGTGCAGGGCAGACAGATGGGCGCCAGTGGGCATGTCCTCAGCCCCTGGGTGACAAGGCCGTGGCTGGGGTTGGCACCCACCTGATGGAGCTGGCCATTCTTAGGCACTTGGGGGTGGGTGGGATCTCCAGGCCTCAGGGCAGCTGGGGCCTCTGTGTGTGGGTGGGGTGAGCTGCGTCGCCTCCTACAGGAAGTCCTCCTTGCCTGCCCTAGCTCCAGCCTAGGCTGCTCTGTCCGGCAAAGTCTCCTTCCCATCTGCCTACACAGGCTGGACCACCAGGGCCAGGCCCTTCCGTCTCACTTGCTGCCTGCCACAGAGGGGTTTGCCAACTCCCAGTGGATGACAGGTGGACAGGAACCTTCCGGAGGGAGGGGTGCAGGTGGAAGGGCCAACAGGCTCCCGGGGCTCCTGGCCTCCCAGCCCAGCCCAGCCCAGCCCAGCCCAGGCCTGGCTGTCTGAGCTCAGCTTTCCTGGCCCTGGGGCTGGCGGCTCCTGGTCTGTCCTGAGGCCGAGCTCCCCCTGGTTTCGAGGACTGGGTGACCCGTGTGTCCCTGTCTCACAGCTCAGCATCGCTGGCTTCTGTCCAGAGGGGCTGGGTGGGTGGACACAGGTGGGGCCCACAGAGGACTGTCCTTGGCCCCCTTGGAGCGGTGAGTGCCCTGGACGGCAAGTGCCCTGCGGGAGGCGGAGGAGGGCCTGGCCTGGGGGTCTTGGCCAAGTTGCCCATTTCTACCTCCCTCGTGTGCAGAGCCAGGGAGAGTCTGCCCCAGAGTCCCTGCCTGGTGGGACTTGTCTCTGACCCAGAGCCCCTTCCTGGGACCCCCAGCTCCGTCCCGGCCTGGGTGTCGGTGGGCGACGGGTGCCCCCTGGTGGGCTCTCAGGGCACTTCCTGGGGACCTGGGTCAGTGGGTGTCTCTGGGAGGCCCAGGCACCGCCAGCTCTAGAGCTTTGGGCCCCAGGACCCAGCAGGTCTCCAGTCTTGTCGCAAACACGGGACTGAACCTCCTCACCTGGGGTCTGTGCCCCCGCGCCTCAGCTTGCACAGAAAAGGGATGGGCCCCGAAATTCTCATTTCTCGATGCCAGATTAGATCCAGGCGGACCACAGAGCTTAGACACAAGCGACCATTTATTCCACGGGAAACGAGAAACTGGATGCAGCAACCTCGGTGGGGTGGGGAGGGCTTCAGGAGAGAGAGCCCCGAGCTGCTGCTGGGGGGCCGGGCCCAGGGGAGAAAGGGGGCAGTGCTGTGCCCGCCGGCCGCCTTCTACTGCCTGCGGGGTCAGAGGCAGGGGCTCGGGTCCTGGGCCTCAGCGAGGGGCCCCACCGCGACGTGGGGGCTGCCTGTGGGCCCGTGGGCCCCACCACAGACCTGCCAGCTCAGTGTTCTGTCCCCAAAGCTGCTGCTGGATCTCGGTCACCACCGAGGTAGCTGCAATGTCAGGCCCCTGGGGACAAGCTGGGACACTGCTTGTGTTCTCTGCTCAGGGAGGGCTCAGGGAGGAAGGTCCTGCAGCATTTGGGTACCAGCGAGTGAGATTCCCAGAAAGTCACAGGCACTGACACAGTTTGGTAGTAAATCGAGCTGGCCAGAGGGTTCAGCAGAGCAGGGTAGAAAGCCCCCCACCCCCTGGAGTGCACGAAGGCATCGTGTGTACCAGGACAGTGGGCTTCCAAGGACATGCTAGCCGGGGACAGTTTGGAAAATCAGCAACATCCGTGGGGGACAATAGCACTTACCATGGCGTGGCTCTGTGGAGTCTGAAAATATCAGCCAGGGAATGGCTCTGGGGTTCCCGGAGGACAATCCCGTGTGGCATGTGCCCCTTGGTGGTCACTCTGGCTCCTGAGGAGCTCTGGGTGGTCTGAGAGCCGAGGTGGGGGCCGCAGGGCACCCTCTGCCCCTGCCAGGCAGCACGGGGTCTTCTCCTGCCAAGGCCAGCCGTGAAGGCCGGGACGGCCGGCCCCCCGCGTGCAGGTGTGGCCAGTGCAGTGCTGTGTTATGTATAATGACATGCGCAAACCTGCTCTGACTTTTTCATCTTGAAATAACTGTAGATTCCTAGGAAGTCGCAAGGACGGCACAGAGAGGTCCCTGTACCTCCCACAGCCTCCCCCAATGGGTACAGCTCACGTGACCACCAGGAGGCCAGTGTGGCCACACATTTGTGTCTGGTGCTCTGTTACTTATCACATGGTGGCTTCATGCAACCTTGATCAGGCCGCAGAGTCTGTTTCTTCATTCATTTATTCTCTCCTCCAGCTTTCCGGAGCCCGGGCTGGAGCCAGCCCTACGGCTTCCTGCCCGCCCCCGACGGCCCCCCGGGCAAGACGACACCCGTGAGACAGCAGCACAGACACACACCTGCCCTGGAACCAAGGTGAGCGTGGGAGGCGGGGACCTCTGGGCTCTCAGAGCAGAGCTGAGCAGGAGTGAGTGGGGGAGGAGGAACAGCATCGAGGCCCAGGGAACAGCAGCGAGCGGCTCAGCACAGCCGCACCAGGCTCTGCGGAGGGCAGGAGGGAGGTGTCCGCCGTCCCAGCAGCGAGGGAGGGGTTGGACCCCGAATGCTGTCCCCACATGGCGCTGGCTGCTCTGAGTGTCCTGCCCGCTGTCCTCCTGGTCACTGGGCCTGAGCGTTTCGCTCCAGCCCGCGGGCGCCTGCCTCTCCCCATTCCTCTGGGGTGCATGCGGGGGGCGCCGAGGGAGGAATCATTCTTTCAGCAAAACGTTTTTGTGCAGTAAGTAAACTTATCTTACGGTGAGAGTAAAGGGGAGAATGTGGGGTGAAATGTGTGGCCAGGAAGCCAGACGCGTGTGCTGCCACCAACATGGGACAACACGGAGGTTTAGGGTGTCGGTGCAGCGGGCACCGGGAGGGAGTGAGAGACTCGGGGGCCGCTGGGTTTCTAAGCCTGGGTCGTCTCCTTGGAAGCATCTCCAGGGGGCCGGCCTCGGAGAAGGTCCTGATGTATTTCTAGGGTGGCCCTATGTCAGTGGCAGGTGATGCTGGTTTGCTTCTCGTGGCCGTGATGTTAAATTTCCTTTAGAAATGGATTTAGTTGAGGAGGTGACGGAGACTGAGCAGCGGCTGCTCTGGGAGCCTGGCTCAGTGCTGCCTTGGTGGACTCCCCGGTGAACGTTCACACAGACAGAGAAGGACACGGTGAGAA
The DNA here is from genome assembly GCA_963574885.1 of Lepilemur ruficaudatus. Lineage (NCBI taxonomy): Eukaryota > Metazoa > Chordata > Mammalia > Primates > Lepilemuridae > Lepilemur > Lepilemur ruficaudatus. The sequence continues at coordinate 93,011 of CAUYRT010020969.1, forward strand.
TTGATACGTAAAAGCATGTCCGCCCAGGCTACAGGTGCAGCGCCTTGGGGAGAAGGGCCAGGCGAGTGGCAGTACAGGGCTGCTCGCGGCCCCACGTGCTGGGGGCCAAGGCCGGATCCCACATCAGGGACCCGGGTGACACCCAATCGGGCGGTCCTGCCCGTCGGCGCAGGTGACAGCACAGCTGTCTCACCGAGGCCACAGCAGGCGCGGCCAGGTGGCTCCGTGTCTCCACTTTACAAGGACGATTCTTGGGAAAACATTAATAAAGCTAACCGTTTCCATCATTCACTTGTTAACATGACTAAGGTGTGTGATGGGAGAGGACCTGCCGTTTCATTCATGCAAGTCCTGGGGGGGTCAGGTGACGCTCGGAGAGGACAGGGGAGGTCACCGCAGCCTGGCAGTCAGCCGTCTGAATCCGGAATCCGCAGGTGGCCCCAGTGCCACGGCATCCCTGGTGTGTGTGCGGTGCTTCGCCACCAGGGGGCGCCCTAGGGTCTTATCTGACAGTGGCGCCCGCGCGGCAGGCGCAAAGGGGACTTGGGGCGGGGGTCCCACTGCAAACGCGAGGGAGGAGTATGGGGGAGAAATTAGGCAGGGCGGCTTTTTCTCTCCCCGACATCATTGTAAAAAAGGAAGTGTAGTTTATCTGAAAATCCACACGTGGTGATGGGTCAGCGGAGGGGCCGCGTGGCTGTGGACAGGGCTTGTGCGACGGCTGGGCTGCAGCCCACCGGGTCCCATGCATGTTCCTCCAGGGCAGAGCCATGCCGGTAGTGACGTGTCGGAGCTGGGGGTGCCTCACGTTCCTTCCCTGTCCCCCCCGTCCCACTTCCCTCCTGTCCCGGCTGTGTCGCTTGCCTGTCAGGAGACTGCAGGGAGCCCCACCTTCCTCATGCCTCAGTTTCCCCATCTGTCCAGTGGTCAGTTTGGAACCACCAAGATCTTCCCGGGCAGGCACGGGGGCCTTGACCACCTGGCCCCGGCGTGGGGTTATCCAGGAGCCTCAGGGGTTCCTTCCGCCCGGGGCCGGGAACCTCCCACGGAAGCCCCTGCCCCAGCTGGCTCGGACCCCCCTCCCCCCACCATGCCTTGCACCTGCCCACTCTTGGCCTTTAAATTGCTGTGACGCGGCGCCAGCTCTTCCCTCCTCTACAGGGGCGGCAGCCACTTCCCAAAAAAGCCGCCTCTTCCCCTGCCACGGGCAGGCCCCCCAGTCCCAGGCGCAGTAGGAAAATGGCCAGAGGGCACTCGGGGCGGCGGAGAGCCAGGACACCTGGGTCCAGGCCACACTGGCCTCAAGCTCGCTGTGACCTTGAGGAGGACAGGGCAGGGCTGGGGCAGCGGCTCCTGCTGCGGTCGGTGGCCTGTCCGTGAGACGGGACAGCAGCCACCCCAGGCCCTGGCGCTGTGGTCTGCAGAAGGTCATGGTGGGCGAGGCCCCTTCATGTGCAGGTGGCCTGCATCGGCCCCTGTCCTTGCGCCCCTCGCAGCTGCAGAACGCAGCACGTCTGCCCGGCTGCGTCCTCCCCGGTCCTCCTGGCCTGGGCAGAGCGCGGGAGCGGCTCCCTGGCGGCCGCACCTCCTTGCGTTGGCTCCGCAGCTATTTTTAGCCTGAGCGGGGCAGTGCATTTCTGCAGGAAAACCACTCTCCCAGTCAATCCCTGCAGCTGCCGGCGTGGACGGCGGCCTCACGCACGGCCGTCTGCTGCGCTGGCCGGCCACCGAGGACTGAAACCGAGCCTGTCAGCTGACCCGGGGGAGGGGGGCGGTGATAAATCTGGCTCCTCGGACAACTGCGTCCTGCTGGTCTTCTCCGGTTACAGACGCCCACCCCCACCCCCGCTGCCGCGCCTTAATATAACTCTGAATCATGCCTGGCGCCCAGGGTGGAGCGGGGTGCAGGCAGAGTGCTGGGGCCGGGGTTCCCCACAGTCGGGGCACAGGTAGTGGCCCAGGTGAGTGTTGGGTCCTGGCTCCGCTCCCAGCAGGTGGGGAGGCTTCTCGTGGGTGGCGCCGGCACCACCGCGCTGGGGGTTAACTTGGAGCCGCAGCCCCTTCGAGTCACCTGCAAAGTGCCCTGGGTGCACTCACGGTGACTCTGGGAGAGAACTGGCCTCCGTCAGCTCCTCAGAAGAGACGTAGGGCCAAGAGGTGAGGAGGCCCCAGCCCGTGGGCTGCAGAGGACATCTGGGCGTCCGGTGCTTCAACCTCCCCCTCCTCGGTGGGTCTTCCCTGACCACCTGGTCCCAGGCTCCCCCACCTGGAGCATCCCCCCGCCTTGCTCCTTTGCTGCCACACGTCACCGTCAGTGTGACGTATACTCACCGGGTCACCTGCTGGCTGCTGCTCTCTCCCTCGAATGGGGACCCCACCAGGGCAGGACCTGGTCCCTTGGTTCACTGATGCAGCCCCAATGCCAGGAGCAGTACCAGGTACCAAGCAGCAGCTCACCAAATACTTGCAGAATGTTCCAGAAGGTGCAGGGCACATCAGTCAGGACAGGCCGGGTTGTGCTTCAGTAATAAACGTGCCCACCTCATGTCATGGCCTCAGACAATAAAGGCTTATTTTTTCCTCACGGTGCATTGCAGAGCCTGGTGGCCACGTGGACGGGACAGGACGTGGCCCACTGCGTGTCTGTCGATCGAGCCTCCTGAGCGGGGTCTTCTGTTCACCTCGAGGTTCTGACACTTCCCTCGTCTCACCAAGTCTGTGGCCGAGGACAGGAGGACTCTCAGGGTCGGGAGGAGGAGCACTGGGGGTTTGGGGGGAAGGGCCGAGGGGGTCAGAGGAGGCACATGGGGCCTGCCAGGGGATGCTCCTCACTCTGTGTGGAATCGCGTGACAGGGACATCCCGTGCAGGCAGAGGGCACGTGGAGGAAGGAGGGACAGTCTCCCACCAGCCCATGCCGTGAAGCTGAGTGCAGAGCCAGAACAGCTCTGGTCCTGAGACTCCCAGCCGAGTCCCCACACGGCTCCTGAGCCCCCGTGTGTGACCATGGCGTGGACACAACCGCGTGGCGGTTTCACTCCGTGTCTTCATTGTCCAGCCAGGAGCAACTTGGAGCTCAATTAACTTCACTGGGAAGGCAGATAAATTCTGATCTCCTGCCGGGAAAGGCATGTTAGTTTTGTGACATCACTTTGTTTTAATGGACCCTGAGCTCCCCAGTGGGTGGGTGGTGGCTCACGGGGACACGGGGCGTGGAGCGGGGCCATGTGTGGGGTATTACTTGTGACAGGGCTCTGCAGGTTGGGGTCGGTGGACCCGCCCCCGGCACCCCCTGCCATTCCCAGGTTCCCTCCCTCTGGACCCCTGTCCCGCTCTCTCCACTGTGGGGGGCCGTGGCCACTTGCGCTGTGGGGAGAAGCAGGACCTGGGGTGGAGCCACAGAGATGCTCAGGACATGGGAAGCCACAGGGCAGTGGGGGTGATACAGAGATGGGGTGCCCGGGGCAGGGATGTGCCCGGCAGCGAGTGGGCGCTGAGACATTTCACCCACACACGCGGAGCATCCGGGGCCCCGTGGGTTTGCTCCCTGGAGCTGCGGGACCAGACTGGGCCTGACCCGGCTCCCTGGTTTCCTGAGTTGTCTGAGTTGAGTCGTATCAGTGATGACCCCCGGGACCGTGTCTCCCAGGGCGGGAGGTCGCAGGGACGCCTGGCGAGGAAGGACTCCGGCCGTGTGTGTTTGCTCCCGGAGGCCCCAGACGTGGGTCCCCGAGAGGCCCCAGGCCGGTTTCCGTGGCTGCGTCTCTGGCTGCTCACAGAAGTCTGGGAATTGCATCCTCAGAGTGGGGGTGCTGTCCAGGCCTGGCAGAGGGGACGTGGGACTCAGGGGAGACCATGATCTGCCAAGAGGGACAGTTTAAAGTCACCCCTGGGCGATGGCCAGGAGCTCACATGCACCATGTGGAGATGACTGTATGGGAAGTTCTGCAGAGGGAGTCCACCCTCTTCAGAGAGCCCCCGTCCTGTCTCGGGCCAGGTCTCAGCATGAGCATTTGTCCATGGAGTTCCCAGCTCTGCCTGTCCTCCCAGAAGACGTGCAGGGGGCTGAGCTCGAACCCAGGGGTGCCGAGAACCAGAAGGGCAGGGCACTTCCGCAGTGAGAGCCGTGAGGATTTGAGTCCCGTGGCCGGCATTCCTCCCCCCACAGCCGGGGACGTGGGCGTCCTCTCCTGCTTTGCAGAGGCCCAGCTGCTCACCCGTCTGCCACCTGGACGTGGCAGTGCTGGGGCTTGACCAGGGCTGTGGTGTCCCCACGGTAGACGTTTGTTCAGAGGGGACCACCGGCCCCGTGGCCGTAATTCCCCCGGTGGGCTGGCCTTCTCGGAGAATCACAGCCAGACTGTCAGAGGTGCTCAGGCCGAGGCAGGTCAGTTCCGTTCAGATGCCTTCGGGGGCAGCGGGGGGAAGCCGGTCAGTACACACCGGTGCAGACGGGCAACACGGCAGGGCTGAGAGAACACGTGCTCTACAGGCCGGTCGGGTGTGCAGGACCACACAGAGCAGGGGCCAGGCGTGGCCGAGCCACTGGATCTGGCTGTCGGGATGCAAAGGAGGTGGCATCAGCTCTGCCCCCACCCTGGCTGGGCCCCACGAGGCTCCCAAGACCCGGGGTCTCTGGGCCTGGGCGCTGCTTCCCTGAGCAGCAGCAGATGGAAATAAAGGCACAGTCTGGGGCCACCTGCCACGCTGCACACCCCTGAGAGTCAGGTCCTCCTGCACCACAGCCCTCGGACCCACCTGGGAGGTGCTGCAGGTCGACCCTCTGACCTGCGCAGGCCAGAGCCGGTGCGTCCAGGACTCCCTGGGGCCAGGACCCTGTGGTCCAGAGCCTGGAGGCCGCATGGGCAGCACCCTGCATGGGTGGGGTGGGGTGGGGCCGGCCTGCAGGCAGCACTGGGGAGGTCTGCATGACTGAACCAAAGTGAATGAAGGATGGGCGAGCACACAAGTGGGTGAGTGAAGGGAGGGAGCGGGAGGCAGCCGTGGCGAGTGGTGAGGGCGGGACCAGCCCTCGGGGAGCCAGGCCTTGGTGTTTGGATCGGCAGCGGGTTGACAGCAAGAGCCTGTCCCGGCCGGAGCGATGCCCAGGCAGGGAGAGTGTGGAAGTCAAGGCAGGGCTTGCCGAGTGGGTGGGGTGTGGCTCCAGGGCTGGGCGTGTGCCTGTGCGGGGACTGCGCCCTCCTGATCCAGGCCCACTGGCCGTCCCGGTCCCGCCCAGCTGAGCTCTCTCAAGATGGCCAGGGGGTCACGGCCACACCTGTGCTGGGTCCTCCACGCTGCCCTGTGGCTGCCCTGGGCGACCTTCGGCCTCCTGGGGCACACGCCTCGTCCACAGGGGTTGGGTCCCCAGGCCTGTCCTCAGCTGTGGAGCCTCCTTCCCACTTCACCCGCCTCCTGCCAGCCCCTCATGGAGACCCGGGGGATTTCTGAGACTAGTGGGGTCCCCAGGTGCCCTGCAGAGCAGGTGCAGCCCCCCTACACCCCGAGGAGGAGCAGCAGGACCTGCCCCCGGCCCCAGCCAGCAAGGTCTCCTCGGGACCATGAGACATGGCACACAACGCCAGCCAGGCAGCTGTCGGCTCAGCTGTCAGGGGAGAGGACAGTGCGGTCTAGGGTGGGCCGGACCTCACGCCTGGCGCCTGCTCAGGAAGAAGAGCTGCCCTCCCAGCTCTGACCCTGCCGCTGTGCCACTCCCTGCCCTTTGCCTCACTGCACCCCACTGTGCCCGACCCCAGGAAGCATCGCAGACATCCCCAAGCGTGTGTCTCGGTGCTCAGCCCCTGAACGCTCTGGTCTCGGGGATTTCCAGCTTGGGGTGTAACTGTGCTCCCCAGCCTGGGAGTCCCCGGGGCGGGGAGGGGGCCACGGTGGCTCTGGGTGAGCATTCACTGCGTGAATGAGCCCCAGGAAAGAGTGTCCCTGCACGCGTGGGGGAGACCAGGTGTCGTCTTTGTTCCTGGTGGTCTTGGCAAAGGTGGACCTTGCCAGCCTGGCCCTCTGGGGCATCGAGGACCTTGGCAGAGGCAGGGCTGGGCCACATGGTTTCCTGGCACTTTGCCGAGGCCCTCCAAGGACCCCGGGTCCAGGTCACACCCAGAGAGTCTCCACTTCACCCGGAGGGCAGCAGGGGCTGACGTGCATGGGGACGTGGACAGGGACGTGCTGGGGTCTTCTCCCAAGGACTGACTGTGCCCCCCACGCTTGGGGCCACCGGTCTGTTCTGAGAGCCACTTGGGCATGTCACATGCCAGACCGGTTGGGCCCAGCCTGCAGGATCCCGGGGCAGGCGTGTGGTGCCTTCCAGGCAGGAGCTGCAAGGGCCCCACCTGTTGTGGCAGCTCAAATGCTTTGGGATCAAGGTCCTAAGATAGCTGTCCCGGCCCGATCTCTGGCGGGACCGCCGTGTCGGGGCCGGTGGCCCTGGGAGGCTTCCTAATCCCTGGTGGGGGGGCAGCCCTGCAAATGGGTGGCTGAGTCACCAGTGGGAGTGAGGCCTGCCCTGCCCTCTGCAGCGGCTTCCCTGAGGGCGGCCTGGCCCGGCACGCTCTGTCCCCTCGTCACCTCTGGCCTGGAGCAGCTCCCGGTCTCAGGGGCCTCCCGGACGGGACGACCGGCCTGGACCCCTCCCCTTCATCCACTCATTCATTCATTCAATCAACATTCAGTGGGCGTAGCTCCGGGCGGCATCTCCAGGTGCTCAGAGACGTGGTGGGAAAATTCAGCCTTTGCTGCCCTCCTGGGAGGAGGCAGAGCCAGGACATGGACCATGGGGGGCTTCCTGGAGGAAGGGTCATTTAAACTGGGGCTTGGAGAGGGAGAAGTGACTAAGGAGAAGGGGACGGGGGACATTCAGTTTAGCCTCCTGCCCTGAAGCTGGGCCCAGGGGGGCGGGGCAGGCAAGGAGTATTATTGGAGTTGGGCAGGTGGGGGGAGCAGCTGAGTCTCCAGGGACCAACTGAAGTCCTGACTGCTCGGGTTTGGGTGGGGCTGTTGCCCGGGGAACGGTGCTCCCCAGACCTCGAGCCCAGAGGCAGGGAGGGGCTGAGGTCCCCCCAGAGCCCTTGCTGTTGCCGATGCCCGCACACCCTAGTGGACTCGGGAGGAGGTCCCGGAGACCGCACGCTGGATCTCTGTGCAGCCCCCACCCGCTGCCTCTGTGCCGTGGAGAGACCGTGGCCCGGCAGGGTCCTCCGCCCTGCTTTACTGAGGGGGTCCCAAGAGGTCAGGGGCTTGCTTAGGTCCCTCCCAAGTGCTTGTCCCTGTCTGGGGTCCAAACCTGGGCTCTTCTCCTTCATGACATCATGGAGCCCTGGGGGCCTCCCTGCTGCTTCCGGGGGCCTGTTCCTGGTACCAAGCGTGTTGGGTGCCTGACCCCAAGGACCCTGGACCCTTCAGCTTGCAGACACGAGGCTTGGCCTCTCTGGGGCTGCGTTTGGAGACCCACTCGCCCTGGGTGGGGTCTCTCTGGGACCTGAGGCAAGCCCCCCCCCAGAGGAATTCTGCTGTCTCTCGCCCCCAGGCCTCACACCACCCCCCACACACTGGCACGACGTTCCAGGTGACAGCCAAGTGCATGAAGCACCTGTCACCCTGTGTTCAGAGACATCTGGGAAACAGCCAACAGACCCCCGGCAGCCCCTCCCTGCCCCGCCCTGGGGCTGTGCTTCCCAAAGCCCAGGCAGAGAAGGGCCCAGTAGGGCCAGGCAGGCTCCAGTGGGGTCCCTGTGATTAACTGAAGTGTCACAAGGGAGTGAAAAGCAAAAGCTGCCTGGGTCGCAGAATAGAGCCCAGTGATCTGCTCAGAGACCTCCCACGTGTGGAGACGCCAGAGAACCCCCCCCCGCCCCACCCCTCCCTGCCACCTCTGCCGCCCTGTCTTTCCTTATGACAGGTCAGCTGAGCTCCTCGAGGTCCTCCCAAGGTCCACCAGAGCCTCCTGGGACCCAGAAAGCCTTCACCTTGCGGGGTCCTGGGGACAGAGCTGGGCAGGAGCAGGACTCGGGCCCCCAAGGCACGTCTGTCCCAGGGTTTTCCCCGGAGCCTTCCTGGGTGTGCAGACGTAGAAATGCCCGACACCCCCCGGGGGACCCCGCTCTGGCGTCGGGGCGACACCGCCTCTCTGAAAACACCTTCCCCATCCAGACCGGGGCTGCCCGGCTTCCGCGAGGACAGGGCTGCGCAGGGTCAGGTGCCAGCGCACCCAGCTGCAGGAAGGACTGTGCCCCGGCCCCGCAGGCCTGGCACCGGGGAAGGTGCTGACGTGCGTCTCACTGGGTCAGGGCGAGTCACCGAGCGGTGTCTCCGGGCAGGCTCTGGGCCGGCTCACGGTCCTTCCCAGCCATTTTCCAGAATTCCGGTGGAATGAGCAGAACGTCGTTTGGCCTCATACCGATCGCGTGCGAGGACCACGGAGCTGCTTCTGGTCTCTGCTCGGGCCGTGACGGGTGCTGCGCCGAGGAAGGACCCAGAGGGAAAGATGTCTAGGTGTGGCGGGCGCCAGCCCCACCCCCCCAGCTCACAGGCGCCTGCACCCGCCCTCCACGCCCCTCCCCACACGCGCCACAGACGCACTCAGAGTGATCCGCTGAACCACTGAACAGAATTTTGTGGTCTCCCTTAAAACCTTTGTAGAATAAATGCAGGAAAACGTCTGTGTTCTTTAAAGAAACGAAGTGACTGATGCTGGTTTTTAGCTCCTGTGGACCGCGTGGATTCTCCATGACTACGATGGAACCAAGATCCTCAACAAAAAATAAACCCCAGAAGGAGACTCTTCATTTTTTTCAGTAGTTACTTTGTTATCTTTTAGATGAAGTGTTATTAAAGAGCATTTTAGAGATTTAAAAAAGTATCTGAAAGTTGCTATCTGCCCAACAAAGACAGCAGGCGAGTCCGTGCACGGTCTCCCCCCACCCCCGAAGCCCTGACCTGTCCCCGGAGCAGACGGCAGAGCCTGGCTGGGGGACGTGTCCCCCACTCCGGGCACCTGCCCCTCACCAGCACGCGGGTGTCTTGCAGATAATCGTTACCGTCTCCCTTGTGTGTGGAGGAAGGGTCCCGTCCAGAGTCCCCCGCCCTGTGGGCCCCGGGGCGCAGTTGGGATGGGCACGTGGTCCCTGGAGGGGCGTTGAACGCCGGAGCGTCACTCGGCTTCTCAGCAAAGGGGAAGAAGGTTTTTCTTTAAGCTGCAGAAGGGCCGAGTGGCTGCAGCGTTTTCGCTCCCCGGACTTTATTTAGATTTATTTTTTACGTGCTGCAGCGGTGCTCCCCGCTAAGTCGCCGAGGGGAAGCGTGAGCCAATTACACGCTGAACTGGGCAGGAAATGTTGAGTAAAAATGAAGTTTCCGTCTGGCAACTTCCAACCAAAATTGCACTGGGGTGCGAGAGGGACATCTCCTTTAGCAGCGAGACACTCTCGCCTCATGTCGGGCGGCGAATGCTCACTGCAGACGCGCTGCGGGAAGGCGCAGGGCCCGGCCGCTCCTCTGAGGAGGAGGGACCTGAGGGCCTGTCGCCATGCAGCCGTAGGGGGCAGAGAGGGTGTGCGTCCTCGGCGGTGACCCAGCAGCCCCTGACTTCCCTCCAGAGCCCCTGAGCCACGCTGGGGACACAGGGCTTCTCTTCAGCCCTCGTCTGCTGCAGACCTGTCCCTGCGGCACCTGCCCCTGGAATCCGGCCAGCAGCCAGATGACCGGTGGGCTGGCCCCTGGGCATGAGGTCAGGACGACGGGGCAGGGACAGATTCACCCGGGAACAAGTTTAGATATAGGAAAAGTTGCAGTGACCATCCAGAGTTACTGTGAGCCTCCGCGAACTTTGAAGACATTAACAGTCTTTACAGCAGTTTTAGTGTGACAGAGAAACAGTGCAGAAGGTACGAGGTTCCCATGTGCCCCACCCTCGATATCAGCGTCCCCCCAGACTGTTTGCTGCAGTCCGCGGCCCCATGTGGACACGCCGCGTCACCCAGATCCAGCCACGCCAGGGGGCACACACGGTGCTGGACATTCTGTGGTCTCGACAATGTGTGACATGCCCGCGCACTCACGCTCACCCACACTTAGCAGTCACACATGCACAGCCACTCACACTAACCCTCACACACACTCACACTCACCCACACACTCACACTAACCCTCACACACTCACGCTCACCCACACTTAACAGTCGCACACGCAACACTCATACACGCACACCCACACTTAGCACAGTCACACGCCCATGCACTCACACTCACCCACACTTAACAGTCACACACGCACACCCACCCTCACTCACACTAACCCTCACACACTCACACCCACACTTAGCACAGTTACACACACAACACTCATACTAACCCTCACACACACTCGCACTCACCCACTCTTAACAGTTGCACACTCACAGCCACTCACACTAACCCTCACACACTCACAGTTAACACAGACACACACCCCCAACACACTCACACTCACACTCGCTCACACTAACCCTCACACACACTCACGCTCACCCACACACACACCCACTCACACTCACACTAATCCTCACACACTCACACTCACCCACACTTAACAGTCACACCCACCCACCCACTCACACTCACACTAACCCTTACACACACTCACACCCACACTTAACAGTTGCACACGCACACCCACTCATACCCACACTTAACAGTCACACACACACACCCACTCACAGTCACCCACACTTAGCACAGTCACACACACACAGCCACTCACACTAACCCTCACACACACACTCACCCACACTTCAAGTCACATATACCCACCCACTCACACTCACACTAACCCTCACACACACTCACACCCACACTTAACAGTTGCACACGCACACCCACTCACACTTAGCACAGTCACACACGCACACACACTCACACTCACACTAACCCTCACACACTCACACTTAACACAGACACACACCCCCAACACACTCACACTCACCCACACTTAACAGTCACACATGCACACCCACTCACACTCACCCTCACACACTCACACTTAACACAGACACACATCCCCAACACACTCACACGCACCCACACTTAGCACAGTCACACACACACACACTCACACTCACCCTCACACACTCACACTTAACACAGACACACCCCCCAAACACACTCACCCGCACCCACCCGTCGCACACGCGCGCACGCGCGGCGTGTCGGGCACTCGCTCAC
>CAUYRT010020972.1:0-10417 GCA_963574885.1 Lepilemur ruficaudatus
CCGGCTAATTTTTTACATATATTTTTAGTTGTCCAATTAATTTCTTTCTATTTTATAGTAGAGACGGGGTCTCGCTCTTACTCAGGCTGGTTTCAAACTCCTGACCTTGAGAGACCCACCCGCCTCGGCCTCCCAGATTGCTAGGATTATAGGCGTGAGCCACCGCGCCTGGCCCTCGATGGTCCTTCTTGCCACTGTATTTCCTTTTGTATCTCCCCCCTTCCAGTACTCCCTATCTCTCCTTTCCGATTTGTTTTTATCTATAGCACTTATTACCTTCTGAAAATCTATATATTGTTTTTATTTATTTATTGTCTACTTTTCCCATCAGAATGTAAGCTCTACAAGGGCAGAGAATTTTGTTTGCTTTGCTCGCCACTACAAGCTAGACCAGTGATAGGCATATACTAGATGCCCAGAAAACACATATTGAATGGGTGAATGTACAAATAAATGAATTAGTGCTATAGGGAGTGAGAATAAGTGGCCACAAACCTTCAAGAGATTCTCCACTGTGACAGATTGCTGTTCAGTGCTGTTCAGAAGACTAGCAATAGCAGTGCATGCTTACTGAGTGTCTTCTACAAGTGCTATGCACTGTGTTAGGCACTTAGTTGTATTGGTGTGTATAATTATGTTAATTACCTCATGAGGCAGGTGTATGACCAAGGTCACATGGCTAGATGGAGCTGGAGCAAGGGACTTGCATACACAGAGCCCATGTGTACCCTCAATGTTGGGTTCTATTGTCTTCCTCATCACAACCTGACTTTTCCATTTTCTGGCTCTCAGGCTTTGCCTTCTTGTCAGTGTTCCAGTGTGAGATGTCTTCTTTCTGACCCTCCAGATCCACACTTCAGTCTTCTTCATTCGGCTCAGGTCCCCAGAAGGCAGATCCACATGGACTGCTCTGATCCTCTGGCTTCCCCTGGGGCCAGTGGGGTCTCAACAAAAGACCAGAAGGAAGAAGTCTGGGCACTTCCTACCCGGGCTCCCTCCCTGTGTGGTCAACCTGGGCTGTCTACCCTATTCAACCAGAAGTCACAGCTCTGCTCAAGGTGGCTTCTTCACATGCCTTTCTGGATCACCATATGTGCCAGGTTCGCAGTGGTAGCAACCTGCCACTAGGCTGTATATTGTGTGGTTTCCCCACACCCTGCTCCCGAAACAATTCCTTCATTAAACCCTCCCTGAACCACCCAAATCTAAGCCTGCCATCTGTTTCCCACTGGGACCCTGACTGATGACACATTTCGTAAACTCTGAGCTCTGACTGCTCCCTCTGGCCTCACTCAGCCTGATTCTGCCTCCTTCAAAGGGAGTCTGTGTATCACGCGTGTAAGTGCTGACCGCAGCTCTTGACGCACTGTGAGTACTCACGGATGTTTGTTATTTTTTACTATGAATCCTTTCATAATCTCGTTTGCCGTCTTTTCACTCTCCTTTATTTCTACTCCCCTTGGCCACTCCTCCTCTACCGGGCTGAACGGTGTCCCTTCAAAATTCACATCTACCCAGAACCTCTGAATGTAACCTGATTTGGAAATAGGGTCCTTGCAAATGTAACAAATGACGTTAAAATGAGATCAGGCTGGATTAGGGTAGGTCCTGATCCAATGACTGGTGTCTTACTAGAAGACAAAACAGAGACGACAGCCAGGTAATGCCAGAGCAGAAACTGGAGTTACACAGCTGCAAGCCAAGGAAGGCCAAGGACTGCTGGCATCCACTAGGAGCCAGGAGAGGCAGGGAAGAAACCTTCCCTAGAGCTTTCAGAGAGAGCACAGCCCTCCCGACGCTTTGCTTTTGGACCTCTAGTCTCTAGAAGGGTGAGAGGATAAATTTCTATTGCCTTTAGAAATAAAGGCACCCTTTATGCCCACCCTTGCCCCCCATCTAGTTTGTGATACTTTGTTACAGCAGCTTTAGGAAACTGATACACCCACCAACTGTGCATTCTAGCCAGCCTGGGTCTTGAGTTCCCACAGTGGACGTGCTGTTTCCTACCTCCAGGTCTTTGAATACCGTATACGGCTTTCCCCCTCTGCCTGGGAGCATTCTGTCCCCTGTCCTCCACTTGACCATCTCCTGCTTGTCAGTCCTCCTATCGAGCCACCTTATCCAGGAGACCTTCCCTGACTACCCAAATCCAGCCCAGGGAAACCCCTCCTGTGAGTTGCACGATGCCTTCCTTGTATGGTTGCCGTCACAGAACTTATCACATTGCACAGCAGTGCATTGTGCTGTAGGATTTGTGAGCACAATGTGACCCAGTCCGTCTAATTCTTAGTTGTATTAAGGGTGCGTAGCATGTATTAATGCTGACTAATGCTCACTGAGTGCTTCCTACGTGTTCAGGACTGCTCTAAGTGCTTTAATTGAATTAACTCATGTACTCCAACTTACTACCCTATGAGGTAGGTACTATTAATTTTCCCATTTTACAGTTGGGGCCACGATGGAAAGCACGGGCGAAGTGAGCCAGTGGCCCATCTGCATTATTCTTGGCATTCTTCCAGGTGTACTTTGCAATTCCACCAGCAAACCCCACTGTATGATTTCAGTTTCCAAGTGCAAATCCATCTTTGCCTTAAACTCATTTATGCCACCCGCTCCCACTATATCACCCACGCTCCACTGTTGCATGAGCAATAACTCTCTGCCAGCTCCGAACGGTTTTCCCCATCATTAAGACGGCGCAATTGATTCAAAGTGTTAATATTTGCTCACCACCGAGACCATCCGGGTGCTTCATTACTCATAGCAATGCCACCCGCTGGAGCTCCAGGAGTGCAGGACTCCTGAAGGCTGTGCGTGAGCCAAGGATGGGAGTAGCGGGCTTCTTGGACAAGCAAAAATCTCATCACAGAAAGATATGGATCCTCTCCCCTAACTTGGGCTTTCTGGCATATAGATGAGAAAAGGTCTACAGTAACATGAATGGGAATTGGATACCTGTCCATGCTACTGAGTCCTAGAGTTCTTGAACCTAGTTCATTCATTCAGCTGCCATGTATTAAATATGTACTACTTGCCAGGCATTCTGCCAGATGCTAGGAACACAACACAAAACAAGGCTCTCTCTCATCCATCTTCCTGTTCTCAGGTAGCACCACACCTGCTGCACCCATGGCCTTCTGCTCTATCTCATGTCCTTTAAGACAACTGGAATGACTCACAGAGAAAGTAAGGAATATAGTAGGGCCATTTGCAGTAAAAGTCTCAGCTCTACCTCTTTGCTCCAAACACAGCCCTTCCTGTCTCCCTCACTCTGTCCCGCCTCTTAGCACTGTTGCTGTTTTAGGACCCTCCTCTTTTTTTCCTGGGCTGTTTACAGCCATCACACCTTCCCTGGAAGTGGCATGATGGAGTGACCATGTGCATGGACTCTGACCCAGGCAGTCCGGGTTGAATCCAGCCTGATATATGCTAGCTGTGTAATCATAGGGAAGTCATTGAAACCCCATGAACCTCGGTTTTTTTCATCCATAAAATGGTGATGAAAATGATAGTAACAACTTCAGAGGGTTGCTGAGACAACTGACTGTATTACCAGGCAAAATGTTTAAAACAGTGCCTGGCACATAGTAACTGCTCACTAAACATTTTAGCTAATTCTATTATGAATGTTATCACCTGGTTGATGTTTGATACAGGCATAACAGTACCACTGTATTTCTGGCCATTTCTTTGTGTTCTGTGTGTATGTATCTGTTTAACCGATAGTCATCGGTCAGCTACTAGGTCCTATGCTGGGAAATATGGGGGCTACGGAGGGAAAGACAAAACAGGCTTCAACTTCAGGGAGCACACAGTCCAATGGGAAAGACAAACAAGACACAATTACATGGCTGGGTGCGGTGGCTCACGCCTGTAATCCTAGCACTCTGGGAGGCCGAGGCGGGAGGATCCCTTGAGCTCAGGAGTTCAAGAACAGCCTGAGCAAGAGTGAGATCCTTGTCTCTAGTAAAAATAGAAAAATTAGCCAGGTGTCCTGGTGTGCACCTGTAGTCCTAGCTACTTGGGAGGCTGAGGCAGGAGGATCGCTTGAGCGCAGGAGTTTGAGGTTGCAGTAAGCTAGGCTGATGCCACAGCACTCTAGCCCAGGCAACAGAGCAAGGCTGTCTGAAAAAAGAATAAAAAAGAAAAGGAAAGAGACACAATTATAAGTAGTACAATTTACTAAATGGGGCACTTTATAAGCTCATCATTTTTAATCTTTCCAATAACCCAACAGAGTAAGCATTTCACCCCCATTTCACAGGAAGTCACAGCCAGGCTAAGCAATTTCCCCAAGGTCACACAGCTGGGAAGTGGCAGAGAAAAGGCCCAAAGGCAGGCAGTCTGGCTCCAGACTTTTGCTCACAGTCCCCATGCTATGCTACTGTCATGCACTGGAGACCCAGATAGAAATAACAGGGAGCACAGGAAGGAGACACAAAGGAGGTTGATTTCCAGCAGGTGAGGGGATAGTGCAGGAGGGGTGCACGCTGAGCCGGAGGAGCAGCCTGGGCAAAGAAGCAGCTCCCCCTGGGGAGCACACGTCTAGGGAAGTGTGATCTAGGGATGCTGGCAGTGGCATCTGCGAATGGAGAGCCCCTAAGGGTGGGAAAGAAGGGCAGGGAAGAAGCTAAGGAGTCTGCAGGAGGAACTCACTAAATTTACAATGTGGTCACATCTGCAGTTTAGGAAGAAAACCCAAAGCCAAACTCTCTCCGGAGTGCTGTGTGCTTTCTCGGTTCTCTGCTGGCCCTCTAAGGTAAGGAGCAGGGAGAAAGAGAGCCGGATCAAGCCCACTGCTTTGACTTATGGTCTGTGCTGCATGTAGACAGACCAGTCTTTCACCCTCTGTGTCCTCCTTGCTGTAGAAACTTGGAAAACTCACTTCACCTTTCTGAGCCTGTTTTCTCCCAAGAGTAAAGAGTGCTGGTTACAGCCACCTTGCAGAGTAGGAAGATAGGAGGGTAAAGTGAGAAAACGCAGGTGCTCAGGAAGGGATCGTTTTTTGCTGAGGGCCCTTCCTTCGCTGCTCTTTCCCCACCCTTGCTGGGATGTGTGGGGTCTCCTGCCCAAACGCCCATCAAGTTCCAGATTGTCAACAGAGAAGTGCGTCTCGGGTTTCATAAGTAAGCGCACACAAGTCCCAGGGTAAACTGCCAATTCTCCACCGCCTGGGCCAGGAGCCATGGGCTGTTAGACAAAAGGAGACATTAGCCTGAGCAGCTTCTTTCCTGATTACCTTTGCTCACACGCCCCTTCCTGCCGTGACATCACATTCCGACGCGGAGCATCTGGTTCCTCGGCAGGGGGATGCCACATTCTAACTGCGGGAGGCCACTGTTTGGGGAAGTTGGCCAAGTCAGAGGCTGTCTGCCTCCCTGCTGCCTTCTCCAGTGCTGCCAGAAAGAAGGCAGAGGAAGAAGGAAGGGCCCTCGGTCCTCACTGACTCCATCCCTCCCTGAGGCAGGAGAGAGAACCAGCAGTGGCCAGGGGAGAGGATGCTCAGATCAGAGACAGGCTCCAGAACATCCTGGCTGGGCCCCTCCCTTCACACGCATGGGCCTGACGTCGCAGGCTAGGTAGAGGGTGTAAGTGACAAGTCCACAGATTTGGAATGACATAGACCCATACGTGACTCCTAGCTTTGTGACCATGAGCAAGTTGCTTAGCCTCTCTGTGTCAGTTTCCCAGGGCCGCCATAACAAAGTGCCATACACTGGGTGGCTTAAACAACTGCATTTATTGTCTCTCAGTTCAGGATGCTGGAAGTCTGAGGTCAACGTGTGGGCAGGGTCATTACCTTCTGAGGGCTGTGAGGGTGACTCTGTTCCAGGCCTCTCCTCCAGCTTCTGGTGATTTGTGGGCAATCTTGGCATTACTTGGCATGTAGAAGAATTATCCTGATCCCTGCCTGTATCTTCATACGGCTTCTCCCTGTATGTCTGTCCAAATTTCCCCTTTTTATAAGAACATCAGTTGTATTGGATTAGAACCCACTGTAATGGCCTCATCTTAACTTTTCTTTCTTTTTTTTTTAGTTCAGCATATTATGGGGGTACAAATGTTAAGGTTACGTATATTGCCCTTGCCCCCCGCAAGTCAGAGTTTCAAGCGTGTCCATCCCCCAGACAGTGCACATCGCACTCATTATGTATGTATAGCCCACCTCCCTCCCCCTCCCATCCGCCCGACACCCGATAAATGTTGTTCCTATGTGTCCACTTCATCTTAACTAACTCTATCTGCAATGACCGTATTCCAAAACGAAATCACATTCTGAGGCACTGGAAGGTTAGGATTTCAACATATGAATTTGGAGGCAGGAGGGGGGTGCAATTCAACCCCTGACATTCTCCGAGGCTGTTTCCTTCCCAGTGGAGCGAGGGCAATAAAGCCTGATAGAGCCTTAGCATCCCACAGGGCTGACTGTGCCTCACAGGGTGCATGACAGTTAAATGAGGTAGGGAAGGTAAGTACCCGGCAGAGCGCAGTATCGGGAAATGTGATTTCCCTTCCCAAAGATGGGGAGAGACCTTCTTTCTGTGTAGTTAATCTGCTATCCACAAATTAACTGAACTTAGTATCTATCCTGACATGCCCCTAGGGAATTTAAAGGTCATTTAATCTAACCTCCATCTTGAATAGGAAGGAAACTGAGGCCAAAAAAAAAAAAAAAGAAAAATCATTTTGCTGATTTAATGACTAGCCTTGGGCTAGAACTAATTTTTCTCCTTGGAATAAGAACCATCTCATCCAGGGAAACATTCTCTATGTTAGAATATCCTATATATAGCTCCTCACTGCCTTGCAGTAACACTAATGGTTTTTCTTATGGAGCACGCGTGGTCTTTCGCCTGCCTGTCGCCCAGCTATCCTCTGGTCCAGGCTTCACTACACACAACAAAATAAGCCCAGGCAGGGAGAATTGCCCCACTGGACAGATGAGGAAACAGAGGTTCAGACGGCTGCAGGGATTGTCAAAGGTCACATGACTAATATATGGCAAGGCAAGGATTAGAATGCAAGTCTCACTATTGCATGCCCAGAACTTTCTCCTCCACTGTGGGATGTTACATGTGACTCTCAGTCACTCTCAAATGGCAGAATCCTATGCAAGTTTCAGGGAGGGCTTCTAGGGAAGGATCTAGCCACCTGCCTCCATTGTTGCAGCCTCCAAGACCTTCCATACAACTATCCTGGATTCCTCTTTGAAATACCCACCTTTCATCATGCTGCTCTGGTTTGCTCAACACCATCCACCATCACAGAGCTAAGACACAAGAAAGCATGTCATGCTCCTGGTTTAGGGTGGAGGCATTTACTGTGGGGCCAGGAATCCCAGCCCTGATGCTCAGGCAGGTGGGGCACTTGGGAGAGGGCCCACCTGGGCCTCCAGGTAGCTTTCTGCTTTGAGAAAGTTTCTCAACCCCAAGATGCGTGGACATCATGCATTATGTTCACTCTCACATGAATGGGTCCAGAAGAATCTGCACCAGGATCTGGGTGAGTCATTTGCAAGGAATGTCAGGAAAGGACACATGTGAGAATGGATGACTGATAGAACTAAGAAGTCACAGGAAGCCAGAACCCAAATTCTTAGCATAGCAACTAATAATTATGATTTATCGATCAACCAACTGATTCATTCATCCCTGCAACAAGTACTGAGGATTACCCCGAGTGAGGCGCTGTGCTAGGCACTGCCCAGTAATGAGCAGGGCAACACAGTCCTCACCACCAGGGGACTCTGGTCCTTGATAGCAGAATGTCAGAAGAGGCCCATTCCATTGGAATCAAAAGGCCTGTTTTAGGGATGGAAACGAGCAAAATAATTACAGGCAATAAGGCAAACGGCAGAGCCTTTTGGCTGCTCTAGGGCCACAATGCTGTAAATAACAGCATGTTGAAATGGCCTGGGGGTGCAATAACTGAAGAGGGGTACAAGTCATTTTGAGATTCAAGGAAAAAAATGACACCTTTACAATGGCTGCAAATTAGCCTTGCCATAGGAAAACTCAGAGGCAATGATTCATGAGCAAGACTCCCTGCACATAACCACCTCTCAGAGAGGCTCTTAGACCAGAGTGCTAGGATCTAAAGTCCACTGTAAAGCCCAGGGTCCCACAGTTGGCACAGACTTGGCCCATGGTAGCTAGAAGGAAGGTCAGAGAGTGGAAGGAGTGTCTATTTAGGAGCCAGAGAGTCTGAAGTCTGACATCTGTCACGCCCCTTACAAGCTAGAGATCTTGGCCAAGTAACTGGATGTCTCAGAGCCCTGAGTTTCCATCTGTAAAATGGGCATATTCACAACAAAAAATATTGAGAGCCCACTCTGTCTTCTCTGTGCTTTTCCTGCATCATCTCATTTAGTCCACAGTTTAATCCTGTAAAGCAGGTTCTAAGTTATCACGATACTTCACACTGGGAAAGTGACACATGGAAACTCCAAACAAGTTTCCGTTTCCACGGCTGCTAAGCAGAAGAGATAAGATTGGTGCTCCATAGCCTGAGCTCTCGACACCGTTAATAATAACAGTAACTGCTTCTCAGTAACGAAGTGAGGAATAAATGAAATTGCACATGGGAAAGCATTTTTTAAAAACCACAAAGTATTATATACATACAAGGGGTTTATTATTTCTTCCTTCCCTGGGCATGAAGAGACTTACAATAAGCCAAGGAAACTTCATTTCAAATCCTACTTTCCCTTTATTCCTCAACTGTTACAGTAAAATGAGGGCTTGGGGATTTGGGGAAACAGACAGGAGCCAAGGAACCAGCTACAGAGATATGAGATGGAAAAGAAAGAACCACGGGGCCTCGTTGTGCACACAATTTGCAAGCTGATGTGCAAACTATTTGCTGGGACCAATTACTCTCATCTTAATTAATGAACATACAAACTACAGTCTGTCTGAGAAATGTGAAAAAATATGGCACGTGTTTGGAGGTTGCAGTGTGCCAGCTACCAGATCTAGAAGGACCTTCATCAAACTGCTGGGCTGGGAGTCGCCATGGAGACCACCTTATAGCACCCTAATGATACTGGAATTGGGTTCGACCCATCTCTTTGAAGTGTCTCTGTGAAGTGCTTGCTGGGTGGTTGGCATTGGGGTAGGCACTGTGCATTTCTCAGAATAAAGGCAGGTCATACCTTGCCCTAGACTTAGGAAGGAAGGATTATCATCAACCCACAGGCCTGTCTACTTAACATGGTGTCTTACGCTGCAGAGAGCTCTGAGGCTGAGGACACAGACTCGTTTTCCAAGCATTTAGCTGGGACCATTGGCAATGACAACAAATACATTTATTAAGTGCTTACTCTGAGCTAGGCACTGTGCTAAGCAATTTGCATATATAACCTCATTTAATTCTAAGAACCCCATGAATGAATTGACTATTAGTTGCTAAGATTTATCGAGCACTTACTTTGCACTATGACATGCCCTAGGCCTAGCAGTACGTCTGAGGATTTAGAAGCTTGTACAATATCACTGGCTAGTAAATTGTCACGGTCAGGATTTGAATCTAGGAAGTTTAGCTTCAAATGCCGGGTGAGTTTAACCATTATTATAGTATATTCATTCAACTGATAAGAATCTTATATTTTAGCAAATTTCAAGCATACAATACAGTATTATCAACAACAGTCACCATGCGATATAATTATCCTCCACAAAGCTGGATTGTAATTATCTATTTTCCACCTGTCCATTTTCCACCCTGCAGTCAGAGGGAGCTTTTAAAAACAAAATTGAATAATATCTTTCACTGTTTAAAATCCTTCAGTGACTCCCCATTTCAAAGGCTAAACTTCTCATTTGGCACTCCTTGCTCGGCAGGGCCTGTCTCTCCAGCCTCACCATCTCCTTGTATCCCAACAAGCCCTCAGGGCCTTTGCTCGGGCTCCTCCCTCCACCTGGAGTGCTCCCTACCATCTCTGTGCTCCCCTGGACTGGCTGATTCCTTCTCGCCCCACAAGTCTCGGATGCCTTTGTTATCCTCTCTTATTACACACCCCACTTTTCCTCCATAGCACTGGATAACATTTAATTCATTATTTGGGTGATTAATATCACAACTGAAATTAAACCGCCAATAGTGTACTTCGTTGTTTAATGTCTTCTTCCCTTCTGCAATGTAAGTGTGGTGAGGAGAGGAAGTCTGTCCTGGTCATCACTGTACCTCCCACCGTCTAGCTCGGTGCCTGGCATGGAGCAGGCATTCATCTAATGCTTACATCTTGGGTATATTACAAACATTTGTGATCTTAAAAAAAAAAAAAAGAGTGAATGGGTAAGCTTCGTGGATAAAAGCTCGTCTGTTCAGAAGCAGGAGGTCAGAGTAACTACTGGCTCTGACACCTCAGATTCCACAATTCTCAAACATTTGAAGTGGGGGCCTCTACAAGAGGGAT
>CAUYRT010020973.1:0-21628 GCA_963574885.1 Lepilemur ruficaudatus
CATGCCTGTAGTCCCAGCTACTCGGGAGGCTGAGGCAGAAGGATTGCTTGAGCCCAGGAGTTTGAGGTTGCTGTGAGCTAGGCTGATGCCACGGCACTCTACAGCCTGGGCAACAGAGTGAGACTCTGTCTCAAAAAAAAAAGAAAAAAAAAAGATTATAAATATGTTTTGGAGTAAATTTGTTTGTGGCAATTAGCACTAAAACTATTGGTTCCTAATATAAAATAGCTTTATAATGTGTATAAAGCACACATATCATTGGCCATTAAAATTTAAAAAATATATGTCAATTATTCTCTTGATAACTTTAGTCACAAGTAAATAATGAGAAAGTTTTCACAGTACAATATGCAGGAGCAATTCTTCAAAGCAAACACAAACCAGTGATCCAATATCCCGAAGACTGAATATTGCAAAATGCTACCACAGATGCTCAACATGAAAAGAAACGAGTTTGATACTATTCGTCTTTATAGTTGTTAAAATCTGATCATGTATTCTGCCCCAATATGCATAATGCATTTTTACTTGTAATTTTAAACTGGAACTTAGAGAAGGACTGATAGGACATCAAGCACACACGAGATTGAGATGAATGGAGACTCTGGACAAGCAACACAGCATGGCAAGCTAAGAATTATGTCATACATATTTAAGAGGTACATTAAAATGCAGCATAAACCCCAAGCAGTGACTTTCAGGAAAGCTGAGTTCAAAATGGAACACCTTGTTTAATTGATGTACGACTTTAGGTTAGTCTTCCAACCTCTCAAGAATATCCTGTTCCTTTATTAAAAAAGAGAAAGAACGTGTCCCACCTCACGTAACATGTTTTGATCATAAAACCCGGTGACAGTAAAGCACTTAGAATAAAAATGAATGTAAGTGTTTTAATATTTATATAGAACGATTCATAACTGAAACTGATGTGCTGACCACCAAGAAGGAAATGTGAATAGTATGGTAACTCGTGCTATAGGCTTTTGAGAATTTTCCCTTTCAGCTAAATTTCTTTTTATTGTAGTTGATGTATTATATCTTGAGAATAATTTAAGATAGAAGAGTATTTAAAAGACTAGAGAAAATTATTTAGCAAGATTATGAGGCTAATACACAGTGAGTTGACCATCAAGAAGTGTTATTGGGTACCCTTCGAATGCAGGATACTGCACACACAGTCAAAGGTGTGGGAAAGATCCCACTGAAGCTTTAATAAGGAACAAAGTAATCTAAAGTTTCCTGTTTAGTAAAAGGATCTCCACACTATCTATCCTCCAAAACACACACACAAGAACCAGGAAACAAATCAAGTTCAAAAATTATCTTTAAAAAGCTGAGGGAAAAATGGCAGCAATGAAAATGATGTGAGAAAAGGTAAAAAGCTTCAAGGACAGATCCAGTATACATTTAAAAGGAATTTCAAAAGAAAAGCAAAAAGCAATGAGCATGTAAATAATGCAAGAAAAAAATCAGTAAAAGTGAGAATTAAGTTTGCAAATGTAAAAAGATCTTACCTAGCAGAATTCGAGATAGAAATTCTTAGATCTATCTTGGTAAAACTTTTGAATATAAAGGTTTTTTAAAAAGCCAATAATCATAAAAGTAGGAAAACCTAAACCAATTCACCTACCAAAAAATAAGTAACAGGTCATTAAAATTAGGATAAAAAGAGAGGGAAGAATGTATGAAAATTTCTCATCTTATACTAGGCAGATAAAAGCATTTTACCATTTGTAGTTAAACACAGATTCGGAAAAGATTTTTACATATAGGTAACAATAAACAGAAAAAGAGAGTGCAAGCCTTCAAAACCACTGGAGACAAAAAAAAGTCATCACAAAAAATGAAAAGAAAAAAAGCAAAAAACTGGAGAATTAACAAGAAAATACCAGAATTGCATAATTTTTGTTTCCTTACAATACTGGAACCTAAAAATGTGAAAGAGCGGGTATAAATTGAGAAGACATTATAACTCAAGGATCCTCTATCAAACCCTATTGGAATCAAAGAAAGCCCTTCAAGGATAGATAAATTTGATAGGTATGTAGTAAGTAGGGAGGTGGTAACTGGATAGATAGATGGATAGAGAGGTATTGGGTTATTAATATAGACATATGTTTGTGTAGGGATGTTGTTATAGGGAGAGATGAGCAGGGAAAAAATGGCATCTTTTAAAAATTCATCTGTGTGATTACATTTAATCATTAATGCAAATTATATTTGTGTGCATATGTATACACTTATAGATAAAATATTCCAAAGATATTTTTCTGGAAAACAATAAACTTCTAAAATTGACTCAAGAAATTGAAAATATGAATAGTTCAATAACCAGGAAATAATTTGAAAGATGTTTTGGAAGTATTTTTAAAAAGAAAGCCTCAAAACATAAAAAGCTAAAATTATAAAAATTCCACTCAAAAATGTAAGACACTGGCCTAGCATCCTTGTGATAGGGCACAAAATAAACTGACTAAACAGAAAAATTTAGAAATTGCTATTCCTCAAATTAAATATGTAAGCTCGTGAGAAGACACTTAAGCAAATGAAAATGGAAGTATCCGAAAAAGAACATGTATCCAGAATATATAAAGGATGCAATCAAATCAATGATAATTTAAAATAATAGTCATAAATGAGCAAAATATTTGAAAAGATACTCCACAAAAGAAAATAAATGAGTGTCCAATTAGTCTATGAAAGGTGATCAGTAGCATAAGGCACCAGAGAAATGCAAACGAAAACCACACCTAAGATTTTGTTTCACACAGTTGAAAAACAGAAAGGCAATACCAAGTGTTGATGATGATGTGTAATAAGTCATTCTTACTTATTGCTGGTGGAACTGTATAATCACTTTGGAAAATGATTTTGCAGTTTCTTTTAAAGCTTCACTTATGAGCCAGTAACCATACTTTTAGGTACATATCAAACAAAAATAAAAGTATGTTTTCACAAAATGGCTGAAGACAAATCTACACATTGCTATAATCACACTTGATGAAAGTAAAAAATAGACCAATATCCATTAAATCTTGAATGGATAAAGAAATGGTAACATAGTCATGCAATGGTATACTTACTCAGAAATAAAAAGAAATCATTACCAATGTAAGCAACAGCGTGGAAGAATGTCAATATTGAGTGAAAATATCCAGAGACAAAAGGCTGCACACTTACTAATTTCATTCATTTGATGCTCAAGAACTGGCAAGATTAATCGATGGTGGTAGACATTAGAATAATGGTTTCCTCTGGAGTGGTCACTGAAAAGGAGTGAGGAAACTCTTTGGGGTGACAGATATGTTCTACTTAGGTGGTAGATTCAAACTTGTTTATTTGTCTAAACTCATGAAACTTTATGCTTACAATGTAAACATTTTGTTGTATATAAATTATACTTCAACAAAATGCATTTAAGAAAAAGATCATGTATAAGAATATGAATAAGTGAAACTGGCATAGGATATTAATGTGGGAAGAAAATTTAGAGAACATTTTGAGTTAAGAAAATTGAATCTATAAGAATTGACATAAGATTAACAGTAGTTTTAGCTATCATTTATTAAATACCTTATCTGTACCAAATGCTATTTGATGCCTTTTTCAACATGAGCCCTTCTAATCCTAATAATGAGAATAACATTATTGATTCTGTACTTCATTCTTTCCTACCAGAATTCTGGTTTTGTATAAGTTCCCAGTCCTTTCCCACAAAGCCAGGTGCCTCAGGGAATCCTGACCTCATCTTCAGCTCCAATGAATTGCCCAATATCTATCTGATTCTCCTTGACAATAATTGATTCAGGAATGGTCAAGTGATCGATTCTGACCAATGGGATGTAAAAGAAATTCTAGTGATATGTTTCTGAGAAATCATCTTTATTGTACAACAAGCCTCATGAAATTATCATTTCTCTTCCTCTTGACATTGTCTTGCCTGGATGCCATGCTTAGAATTGCGACAGCCGTCATGTCATCTTGAAGCCATCATGGTGTCCTCTTGAAGTTCTTGTGTAGCTATTTACACCTTGAAATAGCCAAAATGACAGTTAGCTTTCAGCAGTCACCCTTTACAAATTAAAAAATTGACTCTGAGAGGTTTTATAACTTGCCTGAAGTGACATAGTAAGTGGTAAAATCAGGATACGTCTCTAAATCTACCTCATTCTGAAATTAATGTTCTCTTTAACACCCCTTATTGCTACTGGCCAACTTTATGTTAGAGCTAACATTAACTCTGTGCGTTTATAAAGCTTTATAAATCCTAGTCCGATATTATTCTACTACATCATGGAGTACAATATTCTTGTTATTACATTTGAATAAGGGGAAGGTTAACCTGACACTGCCTTTCTTGTCTTTTCCACACTCTCTATCTCTTATATTGTCTCTTTGCATGATTGGCAAGACTCAGGTTAAATGCTCCCTCTGGCAAACCTTTCTTGACTTCTGCAAGGTTTACTAAGCTTTCCCTCTTTTGTCCTCCTTGCCTCAAACATGCATCTGCCCCTGGGAGCTTCTGTTCTGGTCCTCTCTTATGATGCCATGCTTGGTGAATCATTGATGATTAATGATAAAGGAGAAGTCCTTTAATAAATTGTTAAATGACTGAGTGAATGAATGAATGATGGTAGATACATCACACTATAAATCTAGCCCTAATGAAATTCCAAAAGGATAAACTGACCTTGCCTTTATTCTCTGAATCTCAAAGACATTTTATTCTTCTCTTACTACACTTAAATTCTGCCCTGCATTAAATTAATTATATATACTTACTTTCCTCCCAATCTATAATCTTCTTGAATTTGGAATCTTTGTCATCTCTACTGATACCTTCACAGCACTCATCATAGTGCCTTCCATTTAATAAAAATGTGAAGTGTATGAATCAGTTTAGAAGGATTTTGTCAATGATGGGACAAATTTAGAATAGTCAACATTTTGAGAATGGCCCCTTGGGAATCTGGTGGGATTTTCTGAGCTCTATTCATGAAGGAGCAGGCATCCTGCACTTGTTGATTTGGTATCCCCATGACAGTTTTGGAATTGTAGTATTTAGCACCTGCACTTCAATATGTAATGCCTGTTTCCAAACAGCCTTATATTATTTTATGAACTGTTTAACAACTGCAAGTCTAGCCTTCTCAAAAAGATTTTAAGTCTGAAATGAGAAACTGGAGTACATGATCTCTGGCCCATTCTCTCCTTGAGAGTCTATTTCTATGTTTCTGTTCCATTATTAAGACATGTGTTTTCTCTTATAATGCCTGTCAAGGTGCTTGGCACAGTAAATATTTGCTGATCTTTAGTATATCTAGATGAGTGTCATCAAACATAAGAGATTGGCCCTGAGACTAGTGGGGCATTATTAAAAGAGGAAGCAATGTTCATGTTGTTCTATCTTGACATTTTTAACATCTCAGAAAAGTCTTCTCTAGTGATGAAAATTATGAAAAAGAAAAAGGAGGATAATAAGGTGCCCCATTTGGCTCAGAGTGAAGCAGGAATAAAAAAATATATGTATTAAGATACAAATCTATACATAATCTGCCACAGTCACTCAGAAAACAGTAATAATAAAAGTGATCTATAAGATAAATTTGACCAAAGAACATAAATAATTTAGGTATAATATTTGAAAGTGCTAACATGTTTTCCACATCCCCAGGTTCCATAAGATGGGTAAATAAGGGGTCAGAAAACTATGTCTCACAGGCCAGCTACCTATTTCTTTCAAACAGAGAGTTATTGAAAAATAGATACACCCAGTTGTTTACATATTGTGTATGGCTGCTTTTGACCTATAATGGCAGAGTTGAGTAGTTGCAACAGGGACCATATGGCCTGTGAGCCTAAATATTTAATATCCAGCTCTTTAAGAAAAAGTTTGCAGATCTCTAATCTAAACTCCATACAGACAACAGATTATTATGGGATGTTCCATCATAGTTAAGACACATTTTAAAAGATGTGCAAAGGTTATGTTTGACATGATTAGGATTAATGGAAAACTTTTCCGCTAGCTTTGAGGGACAATTCTAGGGGTGTAGAGAGTGTAGGCAAAGCACAGGCATTTATTAAATTACCCCGAAAATGAAAATTTGTCTTTAAAATGCCAAGTGGCCTGTTTTTCTTCATTAGAAAACAGTCGCTGATACATGTACAGTATGGATTCATCACAGCAGCAACATTCTAATTGCAGGCTGTGAGAAGTTCTAATTGAAATAAGATTAATGAAGAGCCATGCCAACCTCCTACAATATCACAATCTGTATGAACACTTAGCTTCTAGGAGTCATTTTCTTTCCCAAAATAACTCAGATTAAAGAATGACTTCCAAACTAATGGCGGCATTTCTGTCCAGATTTCTTTTTATGTCTTGCACCATGTTCCAGGATATAGCACACAGAGCAGGACCCATTTTCTGCCATCAGCTAATGTTAAATGTCAGGCATTTTATAGAGTTAAAGGGCAAAAAAGTTTGAAATAATTATTCTGCCTAGCAATCAGTCCTTGAGAAGGCTCAAGAAAATTCATTGCTTTATTGACTGGATCAGAAGGAGAAATTTTCTGATCAGGTTCTTAAAACATAACCTGATGCCCTTAGAGATTCTATTAATAAATCTCTATGAAGTATGTTCATATGTGTAGATGTATGCGTATTTGTGTTTGATTGTACATACGTATGTATTTAGGAATATTTATTAAATACAATAGTAACTGTGCCTGTGTACACACCAAAGGTGGACATTGTACAGTATTGAAATGAGTTGAGTTCAGGTGTTTTCAAGCCAGGGCACAGTTTCTAAAATGAGCTATTAACACGTTTCAGTTGCCCAAATGGGAAGCGCGATGCTTATGGGCCAACGGATTCAGGAACAGCAGAGTCCTGCCAACACTGGAAACTGGGATGAGGCTCCATCACTGGTAAGTTTCCTACTAGTGTCCTTCATGCAGGGCATCCCTCAACCTGGCTCCTCTATTCTGCTGTTGGACTTGAATGGAAAGATGAGGTTTCTCTTCTTCTATTGTCTTGATTTTTCTCTTTAAATACGTTGTGAGGAGAGAGAGAACAGTTTATTAGAAATCGAGGACAAAACAATAGTTTCAAATGATATCTTAGAAAATAAAAATCAAATGTTCTAGGAAAGGGCGGTAGGAAGTGTTGGCAATGTTGAATATCCTAAGCTTATGGAGTTCCAGTTCTAAGACAGATATTAGAACACTCTAGTGTAGGTATTTATAGTTAAATTTTAAAATGTTGTAGGAGTCTTCCTTGTTTTCAGTACATACCGTAGGATTGATGTTTCCCTTAGTTATCTTAAAATGAAAATTCTATAAGGAAAGCACTTATTTTAATGAAATATGTATGTAAACAAAATATCAGTGACTGACTACCCTTTTCCAAGAGAAAATTTAAAAGAAAATATATATACATGTATATATATGTATACATATATGTATATGTGTATATATACACACACTTACATACACACACACAATTTGGAACTACTCTTAAAACCTCCAAAGCAAGGTGTCATGAGTCTGAGAAATTGTTTCTTCTGATCTCTTGGGTTTTAATGACTAGCTAGCAGCATTCAATTACAACCTGGTCATTAATAAGATATCTGTTTGCTATAAGCTGACAGGTAAACAACTGATATTGTCATCAAAAAGTCAATTTTGGAAAAGGTTCCATGGGCTGCTGAGTAGAATGTAAATTCAGCTTTATTTGGGTGTAATGTTCTGTAGAGATCTTGCTGGCGAGGATGTGGAGAGATAGGGAATCTCTTACACTGTTGGTGGGACTGCAAATTGGTACAACCTTTGTGGAAAAGAATTTGGAGATTCCTCAAAGAGCTAAAATTAGAATTACCATTCGATCCAGCAATAGCATTATTAGGCATCTACCCAAAAGAGCACAAGACTTCTATGATAAAGACATCTGAACCCGAATGTTTATGGCAGCACAATTCACTATTGCTAGGTCATGGAAACAACCCAAGTGCCCATCAATTCATGAGTGGATTGTTAAAATTTGGTATATGTTTACAATGGAATATTACTCAATTTTAAGAAATGACAGTGAGCTAGCACCCCTTATATTATCCTGGATTAAGCTTGAACCCATTATTCAAAGTGAGGTGACACAAGACCCAAAGAATGGGCCTCACTTGTACTCGCCATCAAATTGGTATTGATTGATTAACACTATGGTGCTTAAATAGTGGTGGTGTTCACTAGGGATTTGGGGGGTGGGGCGTGGACCCACATCCGGGGGATGTGGTGAGCACTATGAAGAGGAGGGGCATGCTTGAAATCTATTTGGGGATGGGTATTAGGGGTTGCAATAGGGGGTAGGAAACCCTCTAAAACTGATTTATGTGAATAGCTGTACAACTTGGTAAATTTACTAATAACCATTTAATTATACATTTAAAATGGAGTAAAGACAAGTTATGTAAATTACACTTCAATGAAGAAAAAAAAAATTTCCAAGGTTTTCTCACCTGAGTCAACTTATAACTAGGTATCTGAGACTATCACGGATGTTGAATGAAGTGTCTCTATTACTCTACTGAATTGACAATAGAAGAATGGAAAGGGCCTGCATTATCAGATTGTCTGCATTTTTAATTGTATTCTAATGACATAATTCTGTGTTTATGAGAATGATAACCTGAAAAGACCTAGAGAGAAATATCTGCAGTAAATGGGTTGTCAGCCAAATCAGTGTGGGTGCCAAATTCCTTTATCAACATGGAGTCAACTTCTTCCTTTTGAAGATCAATATTTATTATATTAATAAGAAAAATAATTAATTTTATTTTTATAATTTATAAGTCTGAATTATCTCTTTAATAGACATCACTTTTCTTGTAATGGACCAATCTTCCTGGACCAAATGTTGACAATCACAAGGTTATTCAATATCACAACTAGAAAAATGTCAATTAGTATCAGAATATGAGCCCAACCATATGTATAGTAAGCATGGGAAGAATAAACTTTGTTTTCTAAATTTTGATTAGTTACCTAAGAGAAATATTATATGCTGATTTTCCAAAAGGGCTGGACTAGCTTATCCTGTTACTTAATATCACAACCAGCAATTCTTCTGGTTTTATATTTCTATAATATTCCTAAGTGTATTCTCAGAATCTTAGTAAGCCAGCTAGCGAGGCCTACCTGTCTGCAAATGAGCCAGGTATTTCCCCACTCTACTCGTTTTAAACATTCCTGTTTCATTCAAGAGTTAACCTAAAATATGGAGGGATAAGTTGATCAGATGGGTTTTGCTGTTGAAGCATTAAGCTCCCAGCTTTCCTCACATCCAGGAGAGCCTAAGATCTGAGAGGGCAATGGGGGAGATGCCTTGAAGTTTGTCGAACTGAAGGCAAAACAAAACGGTCTTCATAAAAACTCATGTAGATGTAATGTTGGGTTCATGGTAAATAAACAGTTCTTGGCCATTTATCTTTTTTTGAAAAGCTTCTGTTCATGTCTTTTGCCCACTTTTTAATGGGGTTGGTTGATTTTTTTCTTACTGATTTGCTTGAGCTCTTTGTAGATACTGGTTGTTAGCCCTTTATCAAATGTACAGCATGTGAATATGTTTTTTGCATTCTGTAGGTTGTCTATTTGCTCTGCTGATTGTTTCCTTGGCTATGCAGAAGCTTTTCAATTGGATCAAGTCCCATGTATTAATTTTTGTTGTTGCTGTGATTGCCCTTGGGGTCTTCTTCATAAATTCTTTGCCTAGGCCAATATCTACAAGAGTTTTTCCAACATTTCTTTCAGAATTCTTATGGTAACATGTCTAAGATTTAAGTCTGTCATCCATCTTGAATTAATTTTTGTGAGTGGAGAGAGATATGGATGCTGTTTCAATCTTCTACATGTGGCTATCCAATTTTCCCAGCACCATTTATTGAGTAGGGATTCTTTTCCCCAGTATGCATTACTGATTTACTTTGTCAAAGATCAGATAGCAATATGTGGATACTTTTAGATCTGGGTTCTCTGCTCTGCTCCATTGGTCTATGTCTCTATTTTTGTGCCAATTTAATGCTGTTTTGGTTACTATAGCCTTGTAGTTTAGCTTAAAGTCTGGAAAAGTGATTCCTCCAGATTTATTTCTTTTGCTTAAGGTTGCTTTGGCTATTCAGGCTATTTTCAGGTTCCAAACAAAGCATATAATTATCTTTTCTAGATCAGTGAAAAATGATATTGGTATTTTGATGGGGATTGCATTGAATCTGTACATCATTTTGGGTAATATGGACATTTTAACAATGTTGATTCTGCTGATCCATGAGCATGGCATGGTTTTCCATTGATTTACACCATCTGCAATTTCCTTCCTCAGTGATTTGTAGTTCTCTTTGTAGAGATCTTTCACCTCCTTGGTGAAATATATTCCTAGGTATTTTATTTTCTTTGTAGCTATTGTGAAAAGTATTGAGCTTTTGATTTGATTCTCAGCTTGACTATTGTTGGTATATAGAAATGTTACTGACTTGTGTACATTGATTTTGTAGCATGAGACTTTGCTGAATTTATTTATCAATTCTAGTAGTCTTTTGGCAGAACCTTTGGGGTTATCTAGATATAAGGACCTATCATCAACAAATAGCGATAGTTTGACCTCATCTTTCCCCATTTGGATCCCCTTCATTTCCTTCTCTTGCCAGATTGCTCTGGCTAGGACTTGCAGCACTATGTTGAATAGGAGTGGTGGCAGTGGGAATTCTTGAAAGGACAATAAACATATGAAAAAATGCTCAATGTCACTAATCATCAGAGAAATGCAAATCAAAACCACAATGAGATATTACCTAACTCCAGTGACAATGGCTTTTATCAAAAAGTCCCCACACAATAGATGCTGACATGGATGCAGAGAGAAAGAAACACATGCTATTGGTGGGATTGAAAACTAATGCAACTTCTATGGAAAATAGTATGGAGATTCCTCAAAGAACTAAAATTAAACCTACCATTTGATCCAGAATCCTACTATCAGCTATTTACCCAATGGGGGAAAAAACGTCATTTTACCAAAAAGACACTTGCACTTGAATGTTTATTGCAGCACAATTCACAATCGCAAAGATGTGGAATCAACCCAAGTGCCCATCAATTCATGAGTGGATTAACAAAATGTGGAATATGTACACCATGGAGTACTACTCAGCCTTAAAAAATGAATTAATACCTTTTGTAACAATCTGGATGGAACTGGAGGCCATCCTGCTGAGTGAAGTATCACAAGAATGGAAAAACAAACACCACATGTACTCACTATTAAATTGGAACTAACTGATCAGCACTCATGTGCACAGATGGATCTAAAACTCAATGGAAATTATGCAGGTGGGAGTGGGGAAGAGGGGATCAGTGAAATCATACCAAACTGTTACAACATACACTCTCTGGGTGAGGGACACATTTATAACTTTGACCCAAGCAGAACAAAAGCAATCCATGTAACCAAAACATTTGTACCCCCATGATATTCTGAAATTAAACAAACAAACAAACAGACCAAAAAAACCCAAAAAAACCAAACAGTTCTTGGGTGTGGCAGGTGCAGAGCAATGGTGAATAAAGAAGTAGAATGAGAGGTGAGATTGAATTTAGTCCTCACCCTGTACATACCTCCCAGTAGAAATAAGCTTATATTTATGGGACATTTCTGCCCCACTTGCCTTTTCCAAGATAGAACCCTGAATAGAAAATGAGCAGAAGGAGGGGTGGAAACTTACCTGGCCTCTCTTTAGCTAGGGTTTCAGAATTAAATCTTTCTGGAAGTATAGTTGGAATGTATAAAATCTATGTGTTCTGTGCCTCACATCCGTTTGTTTGTTAAATAAGAAATCTCTTTGCACATGGTTCATTTTGCTTTCTAGGTGAAGTGGTTATATCCTCATATAATGCGTTAACAACAATAGCAATTTAAATATTGCAGCCCACATAGCAAAGGGAATAAGAAATATTGGTAAGTTTTATGTTTTTCCCTTTTAAAAACAGTCTATGTCTTATGATTTAAACTATAAAGGCAAAGAAATTTATTTTTTGCTTTATTTAATAAGACTACTTAATTCTCTTTCTCATGTGTGTGGTAGATATATATACAGATTTCTAGCAAATAATTGAATTATAAAATATAGGATATGTGTGTCATTTAAAATTTTGGAAAACATGTCTGGCTTTTCAATTTGCAACGTTAAGAAAACATTCATTTTATGTTTTGACTAAATATATCTGGGAGAAAGTTATTTTTGCTTCACTCTATTATGGCTTTTTTTTTCTTGTTGGACAGTGTGTTAGAATAATTATAAGCTATTTTCATTGCCTTTTCCATGATTATTCTCCCTACAAAGAATCAGTTTACTTTATGGAGTCTTGAATCACTAGAAACATTATTTAGTAATGCCAAGGATAAATACTTTAGCATAAAGGAAAATAATTCTATCTTCCAGTTATTTTTACATGATAAAAATGTACATACACTCTAACGTGATAAGTAATTGGCAAAACTTCAGCTTAAATGACATCTTAGTAATTGTTCATCAAAATTAAATAGGAAACCAAAAATACTCTTACCTGAAATCTGGCATTTCAATTTCTGATCTCTGTAGTAAATTTATCAGAGAATTTGGTAAAATGGCTATATGAGTTTCTAAGTGGCAGAACAGTTTTGTGTTGTGTGACTCTGCAGAGAATTAAAGTGGTAGAGTTAAATTATGCGTTTTCTTAAAGCATAGGAGACTAAACAATTAGAAATGTGGACATAAACAAAGAGATTGAGAATGAGAATATACAGAGACTATTTATTCAGACCTTGCAAAGGAGTCAGCCACAATCACTTGCTTTTGTCAGAGTCTCAAGGGCAGGCAGGAAAGAGAGAAAGCTTTACAAAAAAAAAAAAAGAAAGAAAGAAAAGTATTTTCTGATTGGAGACTGTGACATAGGGAAGCTGCAGCAGGCTAACTAGAAAACGGGACATCTTACATGATTGGCTTGGGGAGCATATTTGGCTGTCTCTGGTTGTTACTGGGTTGGGAGCTGGGGCAAATAGAGGTAAGCTGACTGTCATTGACCAATTCCTGTCCATTCTGGGTCAGTTGTTACAGAGGCTGTGATTTAGCTTCTGAGACTGGTTGCTACGCAGGTTGTGGGTTGTATTGTGATATATAGTCCAGCAATCGTTAATTTGTACAGTTTCTCAGAAGTTTAATTGATGGTCATTTCTTTGGGATAGTGATAAGTATTAATTGTAAACACAATATTGAATTAATTTTATATGTAAAAACAAAATGTTTATTTTCATAGGAAAAAAGTAATTTGTGATGATTTGTATCCTAAACCAATAGTGAAATGAGCTTAAAGATAACTTAAAAAACACACACACACACAATAAGATATTCCAATGGATGAGGATTTGTAAAAATAGCTTAATATAATCAGCCTTGTTTTTGCTGTGTTTCAAGAACTCTTAATTAGAACAGTTTGGGTTTATTTGCTCTTCTACAGGATTTTGAAGAATATATTCTCCACAAAGGATTTTTTCCCATATATGAAATCTTAAATTCCCACTCCTATGTCTAACTCTCTTACTCCAAAAAAAATTAATGCCTTATCCTCAACTTCATCATGCCTCATTTTAATTCCTTTCATTTTCTCCCCAATTTATATAACCACCTTATTCTCTATTTATTTTCTTATTTGGCTAACCTACTTTGCCCATATTTTAGCTACTATCTCATGAAATTCTTGGTCTCTATGTCTCTCATGCCTATATGACACAAAATCTCAACTCTGTTTCAAACCAACCGCTGCTGCCTTCTGTCTTTGCTTAGGCTTCAGATTGTGCATTTCACCCATTTTCTCTAATGACCAAGTGTATGTTTGTATCAGGAGATGTTATAAAGGGAGGGAGCTTCAAAAAGACAGTAAAATCTTACTATCGTTTGTAGTTGCTTAAGCCACTTTTAATTTGAGCCACACACACACACACACACAGAAAGAGGGAGAGAGAGAGAGAGAGAGATGAAAAACAGAGAAAGAGGGAGAGTTTGATCCTCTCTCTAATAAACCTGTCTCTTACTTTCTCTAAGTTTTTGACCTCTGTTGAATGCTCCACCTTGACTATAGATATTTGCCTCTCCATCCTTCATTTTGAGTAAGTATTCACCTCAAAAGCAATCTTCATATTTACATTTTGTGCCCATATTCCCTGATTGTGGGTAAGAATTTATCTCAGTGCCCATACCTTGGCTGTTACAAACTCATTAGCCAGGTCCTTTCTTCTTGGTGTCACTGGTCAATTGGATGCAACTATATAAATATTAGTTATCACTATCATTGTAATTATCATGCACTTAAGATGTGAGAATGCCTTCCGTTGTTCATATAATGGCACAGAGCAGCTGTTTAGTAATTTTACTTTCTTCATGGGAGCTCACTCTGTACTTTCAAATTATTATATTTACTTTTTTAGACTCTGCCTTTACTATTAATATAGCACTTATATCATAAATGCTAATTTATGGAATTTTTACTGGCTTCAGGTATTTTCTGTCTGTCTATGACAACAACAAAAGAAAAACAATAATGAAAAGAGCCATCACAATTCCACTATTATGGAAGCTAAAACATTCAGAGTTTTGATTCAGATATTTTTGGCAACTAAATGTTTTAGAAGGGAGAAATTAATGCTTGGTTTTCCTTAGGAAAACACAGTGAAAATTCTACATTTAATCATTATCTGAAGAGAATATTTTCTATGCTTCGCAGGGGAAAACTAAAACTTCAAAAAATGGTTCCATCATATTTTTAATTTGACAGAATTGATAGTCTGTAAGGAAAATGAAAATAAAAGTAGAAGCAAATGACTTGTAGGAATGAGCACACCAAATACATTCTTTTGTCCTTGGAACATTAAAATTATTTTTATCACAGTTTATTCTCATGTGTGGAATTCACTGAAAGCTGTCCTCAGAATAATTTATTTTAACTATTTCAGAGTTACAAAATATTTTCATGGCTCACCAACATGTGACCATGAAAAATATACTGAATTATTTCATGCAAGATATTTCATGAAAGTATTGACTTTTCATTTTAAGCAGATACTAAAGCTACCTGGAGAATTATTTTGCAAGTAAATAGTTTGAAGGAAAAACAAAATTCAGTGAAATGAAGGCTAGGAAAATGGATCAAGAAGTCAAAGATTTACTGGGCTTTTGTTTCTTCATATACTCATACATGCATTATAAAATAAAATAAATAAATATAGACTGAAACAAAATATTTAAAAATCAAAACATTTAGTGAGCATCTACTATACATTGGATTCTGTTCTTCGTATAAAAAGAAAAATCTTAATTTAGACTCAAATTCTTCCCTCAAGAACTTACAGAAATTAGGGGAGAAATAAATGTAAGAAACAGAAACCAGTAAAAGAAGTAAGTAGCTATACCTTGGGGATTAATGAAGATTTCACAAAAGAGGGACCATTTGAGTTCAATCTTAAATGATAAGTAGCTTACCAGGTGGGAACATGGAAGAAGCATGCCCCAGAGAAAGAATATAGAATGTGGGGCCTGATTAAAAAGCAGAGAAGCAGGAAGTCGCATAGTGTGAGGTGGGAGTACATCATGAAAAGCTTGGAACTGAAACTTCATATTATAAAACCCTGGGAATGTGAAATGTTTCAAGATGACTCTAATGAGTTGTGCATGGGTAATGGGGGGAAATATTGATGCTATTTTGTTTTACTGAAGTGTAAAGGAGAGAAAAAACATAATTTGGGAGATAATGAGGGATTCAGATATAGACATTATGGATTTCAGATTAAACATGCAAGTGAAAATATCTGATTTCTTTTTGGAAAGAGCAACTGGGGTTGAGGAGAATATTAGGTGCAGATGCAAATTTGAGAATTATTCTCAGAGAGATAATTGTTAAATCTGTATAAGCCAATGAGCTTCTCATGGTAAGCTGTGTGAAAAGAGAAGAAAAGATATTTAGATTCTGAATGTTAAAATCTATTTTAAAATGTAAGATATTATAATAGCAAATACTCACTTAACCTGCTTTTCTTTCACAAGTTATTAAAAGTTTCTTGTACATTATATATTTCTCTTAGAGAAACTTGATAAAGATAAAATATCATAATTATAGTTCTGGTAATGAGAATGTTTTATAGATGTTCTATGTTGCAGACTCAACTTGTCATCATGTCTCTCTATGGAAAATACAGCTATACTTCCCTCAGTTTTTGAGTTTCTGTTTGTTTGTTTTGTTTTGTTTTCAGATTAAAGCCTAGTAGCCTAGAAGAAGGAATACCCATATTTTCAGTAGTTTTTCAGTATAACAAAAAAGAAATGTAAATTTAACATTGAATCTGTACTACAATACTCTCCGGGTAGAAATACATATAAGCAACAGGGTTAAACCAACAGACACTTGATTTTTTATTTTATTTTTAAGCAGGAGCTAGAGCACCTTCTATTGTTAAAAAGAAGTTTTAGTAAGGATGTCACTAGAGACACAAAAATATAAGTAAGTGT
The DNA here is from genome assembly GCA_963574885.1 of Lepilemur ruficaudatus. Taxonomy (NCBI): domain Eukaryota; kingdom Metazoa; phylum Chordata; class Mammalia; order Primates; family Lepilemuridae; genus Lepilemur; species Lepilemur ruficaudatus. Next base: position 16,587 of record CAUYRT010020973.1, read on the forward strand.
ATTCTATGTAGAGAGTATTTTAATGATATAATAATCAGCAATATTTTTCTTTAGTATGTTTTCTCCTTATATTCTGCTTTTTGAGGTCAGTTTAAGAACAGGGGATGGGGTGCCGCAGTGTTGTTTTCAATGTAGCTTATGTGACCAGAAAGCAAAAGAAGTCAACACATTTTAAGGTTTAGGGGATTAAACTTAGTGCTGTGGCGTGTGTGTATATTGGAAACAACCATCATCTCTTCCCAATATGGAATAATTTGGTGTTTGAGTTGTTGCTTTAGATTCAGAGTAAATAAGAAGCTCTCTCAAAATCTGCTCCTAATTGTGATGAACAATGCCAATAACACTGTAAGTGTATAATACTTTATGTAAGTGTAGTTATTGCTTTTCCCCCTCAGAAGATTACCTCTCTCATTGAATTTTCCCAGGTATATATGAAAGTACTCTGCACAGTAGAAAATGCCAGAGTGCTGCCATCTGTTTATCTAGTGTTTCACAATGAGTGTTGGCTTTGGAATCCAACACACCGTTGTGAAACCTGACTTTGTCACTAGATGTTTATTTGGTGTGGACATACCACTTCCCCTTCCTCGATTTCAATTTTATCGTCATTAAAATTAGGAAACAAAATCCACCTGATAGGTTTGCTGTGATGATTACATAAATAATGATATGGAAAAGTGCTTGGTACAGAGTATGGAACACAATAAAGAGTGACTATTATTTTCAAATGGCCTTAAATTCTCTAAAAAATAATGTGAACAGGCAGGAGAAAAAACCCTAGGACAGAGCTGGTATGGACTTTAAAATTCCTTATAGAATCCCACAAAATGTAGGCAGAATAGAGGACAAACCCACTTAAGGCCTTGGTGGGGAATGAGAACGCTTGTAGTCAACAGCTGATGCCAGAGACAGGATGGAAATATTTTGTCAAAAAATAGCATGGATCAGTCATCATGGATAGCTAATCCATGGTTAAATATCATTACAAGAGAGCCAAAGAGTGAAGTACAGTTTGGGTGATAAGGGTTGCATAGAGAGAGGAGTATATTGTATTCTGCATTGCTGATATGGGGAAGCATTTCTAACAAATTTCAAAATAGACAAATATTAAAGAGTGTTGTTTTAAATAAGCATAAACTTTGGTTTGGTTTGCTTTTGATTTTTCTGGATAAAAGAATGTGATTATAAAGCAATGGAATCCTACATTAAAAAACAAAAAGTAAGCCCTATTACATTTTTAGGTACACTCTAACTAACTTCTTGACATTCCTTGAGGTTTGCTTCCTACAAAATATTAGATTAGAAAGGGCAGTTTCAAGCACTGCGGGAGTGTCAATTTGCCAGCTGGCCACCATGTGTTTGGTGTTTAACAGTGAGTATTGGCTGACCTCTGCTGAAGAGCATGAATAGTATCTGGGTACCTGAGGCAATTGCAACCCACAAGTGAAAACATAATCTCTCAGATTTGTAATGAAATACCAAGAGATGTCAAGGTGAGTCACATCACATAAATGTCACCTGTTTTGACAACATTTAGGACATCTGCCCATGGTGGTTTTCTTCTGATTTTCTACTTGTGTAATCACATAACTCTGAGATGCCAATGGGGACTGGTAGTCTTTTACAGTGCATTGATAGAAAAGGACGTTATATATTTCAAATTAGGCTAATTTGTTATAGCAAATGGCAGATTCTGAAATGCAATTGTTCTTGATAAGAGCAAAATTCATTTAATATAGCTACGCAGAAAAATTAACCTAAAAAAAGACCTAAGTAGCTCCATGGTACTCTTAATGACTGCATTGCCAGTAGAATTGCTGACTTTAAATTCAGTATGTGACCATTATTTTTAATAAAAAGAGATTATTTTAAATTACTGTTTTAAGCAAATTCTGTATTCTAACAAATAGATAAATGGTTCAATATTTAAAGACAATGCTCTAAAATATTTCCAGGCCATATATTTTTATGCTTTCTTTTTCATATATTCTGTGAAATGTCCTTTCTTTTGTATTGTCATTAAACCATTTCTCTTTTTAATTATTGTGAGATCTCTTTTTTCTCCCACTACCCAGATGGCTACTTTATATTTGCTGCTTTCCATGGAGATTATTTGTCAACACACGTTGTGGTTTGTTTTCTTCTTCCTCTCTGGCCTCAACATAATTAGATGATATTTGTCAATTTCATCCTTTTATTTCTACAACCTGCTTCCTTTATCATGTCCTCTAATAGTCCTGTTCTCCAACTCACCTAATCCCTTTATTTTTCTATACAGCCCCCATTTCCCCTTCCAACATTTGTCTTTTCAATATGACCCTCCTTATCAATATCTCTTCAATGATCCTTCCCCTTTATTTTTTCCCTTTTATTTTTAACCTAATTTCTACAAATGGCTTGCCTCTATTATCTCTATGTCCTCTCTTTCTATTTACATTTATGTAATTCTTTCCATATCATCCTTTTACCATCTCTTTTTTACCCATACTTCATAGGTATTTATTGAGTTTTTCTATATGCCTGGCATATAAGGACTTAAAGGTAATGATGGTCACTATATAGTGGTGAAGGCTATAATTCAACAAGAAGACATAACAATTCTAAATATTTATGCACCTAACTCAGGTGCACCCAGATTCATAAAGCAAATCCTACCTAATCTAAACAAAATGATAAACATTAGCACCTTAACAGCCGAGGACTTCAACACCACTCTGACAGAACAGGACAGATCCTCCAAACAGAAAATAAACAAAGAAACAATGGACTCAAACAGAGCTCTAGAACAAATGAGCCTGACAAACATTTACAGAACATTCTACCCCACACTAAATTTACATTTTTCTCATCAGCTCATGGGACATTCTCTAAAGATTAACCATATCCTAGGCCACAAAACATGTCTCAACAAATTAAAAAAAAAAAAAAATAGAAATTATACCATGCTACTTCTCAGACCACAGTGGAATAAAATTAGAAATCAACTTTAACAGAAACTCTCATCTCTACACAAAGTCATGGAAACTAAACAACCTTCTGCTGAATGATCATTGGCTTACGGAGGAAATTAAGATGGAAATCAAAGGAAATTAAAAGATTCACTGAAGTAAATGGTAATGGAGACACAAGTTATCAAAATCTGTGGGAAACAGCTAAAGCAGTACTGAGAGAAAAATTTATAACCATAAATGTCTACATCCAAAAAACAGAAAGATCACAAATCAACAATCTAATGAACCATCTCAACTGTGAAAGGATGAGCAAACCAATCTGAAACCCAGCAGAAAAAAAGAAATAACAAAGAGCAGAACTAAATGAAATTAATAACAAAAAACTACATGGCAGATTAATAAAACAAAAAGTTGGTTCTTTGAAAAAATAAACAAAATTGACAAGCCTGTTGCTAGATTAATGAGAAGAAAAAAAACTCAAGAAGCTCAATCAAGAATGGAAAAGGAGAAATTATAACTGATACCATGGAAATACAAAATATCATCTATGAATACTATAAAAATCATTATGAACATAAACGTGAAAACATAGAGGAAATGGACAAATACTTAGAAACACACAGCCTCCCTAGGCTCAATCAGCAAGAAATAGAATTCCTGAACAGACCAATATCAAGTACCAAACTTAAAGCAGCAATGAAAAGTCTTCCTTAAAAAAAAAGTCCCAGACCAGATGGTCTCACAGCCAAATTTTACCAGACCTACAGAGAAGAACTGGTGCCTATCCTGCAGAAATTATTCCATAACATTGAGAAGGAAGGAATCCCCCCCCCAACATGTTTTGTGAAGCCAACATCACCCTGATGACCAAACCAGGAAAGGATGCAAAAAAAGAGAACACTACAGACCAATACCCCTTATGAATATCCATTCAAAAAATTTTCAACAAAAATCCTAGCAAACTGAATTCAGATGCTTATCAAAAAAATAATCCATCACAACCAAGTGGGCTGAATCCCAGAGATGCAGGGATGGTTCAACATATGCAAATCTATAAATGTAATTTACTGCATAGATATAAAAACAATGACCATATGATCCTCTCAACAGATGCAGAAAAAGCATTCAACAAAATTCAGCATCCTTTAATAAGAACACTTGAAGAAAAGGCATAGATAGGACTTACCTTAAAATGATAAAAGCCATATATAATAAACGCACAGCCAACAGCATAGTGAACAGGGGAAAACTGAAAGCACTCCTGCTTAGAAATGGAACCAGACAAGGTTGTTACCCTCTATCAACACTTCTATTCAACATAGTGCTGGAAGGCCTAGCCAGAGCAATCAGAAAAGAAAAGGAAATCAAGGGCATCTAAATGGGAGCAGAAGAGGTCAAGCTATCACTCTTTGTAGATGATATGATCTTATAGCTAGAAAACCCCAAAGATTCTGCTATGAGACTACTGGAATAGATAAACAAATTCAGCAAAGTCTCAGGTTACAAATCAATATATACAACTCAGTAGCATTCCTATATGCCAACAACAGTCAGACTCAGAACAAAATCAAAGACTCAATACCCTTCACAATAGCAATAAAGAAAATAAAATACTTAGGAATATGTTTAACTAATTAGGTAAAAGACCTCCACAGAGAGAACTATGAAACACTGAGGAAGGAAATAGCAGAGGATGTAAACAGGTGAAAAACCATACCATGCTCATGAATCAGCAGAATAAACATTGTTAAAATGTCTATACCACCCAAAGTGATCTACAGATTCAATACAATCCCTATTAAAATACCAACATCATTTTTAACAGATGTAGAAAAAATAATTATATGCTTTGTATGGAACCAGAGAAGACCCCATATAGCAAAACAAATCTTAAGAAAAAAGAACAAATTGAGAGGCATCAATTTACCAGACTTCAAGCTATACTTCAAGGCTACAGTAACTAAAATAGCATGGTGCTGGCATGAGAACAGAGACATAGACCAATGGAACAAAACTGAGAACCTAGATATAAAACCATCCTCATATAGCTATCTAATCTTTGACAAAGCAGACAAAAACATACACTGGGGA